>BJBW01004927.1:0-121603 GCA_004320125.1 Scolopax mira
TTTAAGAGATTTCTCTCAGCCTCTTACATGTTCTGTTCTTTCTACCATAAGAAGGCATCAGGTAGCTGAGTAATTCAGGGAGGTACATAATTCAGCTTCCTGAATTTTACCAAATAGATAGCATTAAAACTTCTGTCAACACACACTGAAATGAGCTCCCTTAGGCTTTGTTCACTCATAACCATTGCACAGCATCTTTTGTATAATAATGGCAGTATTTTTCTCTGAAGAAGGAAGCAAAATTTTAACACTAGCAGAGGTAGTTCCTGAAGATGAAATAAGGCAGCTTTTGTACTACTGAATTCATGCTCCATGTCCATGTTGGTATATTGGATTAATGGGGCTTCAACAGAATGTCAGTATTTCAGTTAACTGGAGGTTCATAACTTTTTACGCTGAGTTTCTGGGTCTGTTCTTCAACTCACTGTAATTATAATTGGCAGGGGGCAATGCTTTACAGATGACCCTCCTCCCCAAGTGACATTCCCACAAATAGACCTGAGCTTGGTGTGGTTTGCAGCACTTAAACAGAGCTCTGGACTGTATCACAAAGTCTCCTTTAATAGGTTCGCCTCAGCAGTTGTAAAGTCCTATTGAATCTTAAAGGAAAGATCATTTGAAAGGCCTATAGACATTTCACTGATTGCCTGTCACTGAAAGACAGCAAGTAAAAGATTTGAGTGAAAGGGTCCCCAGGAGTCTCAAATCTGTAAATCTGTCGGGCTACATAGCCCCTGTGTATTTAAAATTAGGGTAGTTTAAAGAATTCATCTCTCTTAGAAGAATGCTGTGCATATTATGCATAGCATCCTCTGCTGTGCGGCTGGTACCCTGTACTTTTTTTCATTACACAATCTATTCATTTAATCCACTCTCCTCTGATTTAGAGATAGATAACATATGGCAAGTCATCAAACAAAAATTATCACTAATAGATAACTGCCAATCAATTTCCATTATGCCCAACAAGATGTGACTGAGCCTTTTTTTTTTTTACAAGACATATTGATTGGCAGAGCTGATTTCCCTGTCATTTCAAACATCTCCATGGGATATTTCTATTGAGCTTGCTGTATGCGTTTGCTGCAGTGAACCAGATGCTTATTTTGCTTTTTAAGTTAATCTGAGGGCCTTATATCAAAGGACCCTATCTGTTATATAAGAGAAAAGTCAAATCTCAAAGGATAAACATAGAAGGATGACACAGATTTAGTACTGAAATGGTTTAAGGTGACATAATTTCATAGTTTTCCATCCATGCTACAAAACATTTATGTGGGACATGAGATTATGTGCCTGCTGGACTGAAGGCAAAATGTGGCTGTGGCAATGTAGGTTGTGCCTTCCCACCTGGTGCTCCAGAGGGGTTAGGGAGATGCTGCCAACTACCTGTCCCCTGCTATGGGACTCTGTCCACACAAAATGCTCCTAGGATTTGGGAGCTGGCATAAAGTTGATCATGTGCCAAGAACCTGAATAGGTACCTGGCTGGGAATAGTTCTTGCCCTGGGTGCACAGCTGATACTGAAATAAGAGAGAACAGACATAAAGTCCCTAAGCAGTCACGAGAAGAAGGAAATAGAGGAATACTCTGTACACAGGGAGCCTTTGGGAGAGAAACATGTGTAGACTGTCCAGCTTCCCTCACCAGGTTTCAGACAGCACTTCAGTATCTCAAGGGTAAACACAAAATGAGGGAGCAAGAGCCGCCATTACTGTCTGTGCTACTAGGACACTCATGTATTTGGTGTTGGAGAGTGATCTAGGAAAGTAGCTCAGCCCTTATCAGATGTTGTTTAAACAATCCAGGGAGGATTGCATTATGATGGATGCATCTCTGCTCAGCTTGAGGTGGTTGGGTCAGGGTATGAGTGAGACTAGGTTAGTGACACCTTGGACTGTGCAAAGTCTACTTTGTCAACATTGTACGATTTTGCCCACCAAATCCAACACTAAATTACATTGAAGGTGAGGAGGAGGGGAAAAAACAACTCGTCCAAGCTCTCAGCAGTAGAGAATTTCCAGAACAGGTTTGATCATCCTCTCTAATAAGCCTTATCTGTACGTTTTTAATGTAAGTAACACTATCTCTAACCCTTCTAAAATCTATGGCTCAGTGACTCTCCTAGGGATGTGGATTTCACAGCCTGAGTACTTTTTAATTCTTTGAAACCTGCAAGCCATTAATTTAATCAAATGAACCATTATTCTTCTGTTCTGGGACTTAAAAAGAGAGGATTGATCAGTTTTTCACCCTGTCCATCAATCTTACAGAGGAAATTACTTTAGAATTTTAATTAGAGGCAGACACACTGCTTTTTAGAGTGAGACTAGGGAAAATTATGGCAAATACATAACACAGGGATATACTGGCTGGGATGGTGCGGAACCTCCATAATTGAAATTAGTGAAAGCTAAACCATAGCTGTGGATGGTGCTGGTTTTTCATTTCTTCCATATTCTGTATTTCTGCCTGTTCAAGATTCTTCAATGAAGTCTCACACAGCAATAAAATTACTTCCAAAATGCAGATATCAATCCAATTAAAGTGCCTGAGAAACGAGACCCAAGAATACAGTGGGATACAATCTAAGAAGCCAATTGACAAGGGAATTGAAGCAGTGGGTAGTAGAAGAAAGCAAGCTAGATGAGCGTGATGCAATCTGGCAGTGTGCGGCAGATCTCTGCTCTCAGGGGCAAATGCCAGGGTCTCTATAGCTCTCTGCTTAAACATCCAGATTATATTTTTAGCAGAGAGTTTACCATGTAGTTTTCTTCTTGTTAATTTGGAATACATCTTTGTTCTGCAATGGGTAAATCTTAAAATGTGTGTACCCCACAAAGTCTGAAAGAGCTGTCAGGATTAAACAGATACAAAAGGCACTTCTGATAAAAATTCAAGACCCAGAAATGCCAAGAACATATCTTCAGTGCTTGTTGTCAGGGAAAGAAGATTTGAAATGATTTGAAGAAAGAAATTAAATGCTTTCATCCACTTCAGTAACTGGTTTGGGCTTATATATATATGTATATATGTATGTATGTGTGTGCATATATTTTAGCATTGCAAAACCTAGAGGTGTTATGGGAAGAAAGACTGTGGTGGAAGAAAATTGGAAGTGAAATTACAAGGGAGGACAGTAAAAGAGTTGAAGTATTAAATGGAAACTTCATAAATGTCCTTGCACAGGGATGCACTGAAAATATTGCATCTAAACTAATGCTAGCTGTGTCTCTGCTAATGGAAATAAATCTAGGATGAGTAAGGCAGGTGTTTAGTTTAAAAAGTAATGCTAAACAGTAAAGTCAGTAAAGAAAAAATGGGAATTAAAGTAATAAATGTGTTGTTAGGCAAAAAAAAAATTCTTGCAATCTAGCATACTCCTCCATAAAATGATGGGAAAGCAAAATAAGAGGGCAGGTTTATAATAGCACACACTGAGACTGTGGGCTTTATGGATCTCTCTTTGTTTCCTTGTTTCCACACATGCTTTGAAGAGATTAAAATACATGAAAAGCAAATCCTGGGGCTCAACATTTTCCTCTTTTCCAGGGCCCCAAGATAAGATACAAGGCACAAGACAGACCTGAAATAATTTTCTGCAGGAGGTGTAAGAGAGTGTGAGTAAGAGTGGGGTGAAGACAGAAGATGTTCTCCAAGTTGAAGTAACTTCAGCTGTTTTTTCATTAATTTTCTCTCATACACTTTGAATGGTTAACAAAACCACTTAGGATACTCCATAACTGAGTGGCTTTGGGGGAATTAAGAAGGATTTGTTCCTGGGCATACAAAAAGACGCCTTAATATTTCTACGGTAATTGGCAAGGTACATAGGGAGCTGGGTGTTTCTTTTCATAGGAGAAGATTCTGAACACCCTACCTTTTTTGCACATTCAAAAGAAATACAGCTTTGAGTGTGAAACCAGACATTTACAGGAAGTTTCCTCTGGTTTAAACTGAATGTTCCTTTCAATTATCTCTTCTTGGCTCTACCAAATAAACACATTAAAAACAATGCAATCATAATCTCTTTTTTTATATGTGTATCTACAGGAAATACTTCTCATGGTGCTTTTCAGGCCCAAGTGATTAATTTTGGTTGGGGGAACTATGCTTTCTTTTTACTTTGTAGTGGTTTGGGAACTACCATTGGACAAAAGGGTGGGAGCCCCCAAAAAAACAGTGGATGTGCCCTTGAGATAACAGCATCTGTCCTCACTCTCCAATTCACCTCTCTAGGCAGCAGTATTTACTGGCACATTGGCAGCAGCTGGTGAAAAGATGGACACCCGTCTACCTCACAAACAGGCTTGGGAATAAGCAAGGAATTTGGTCTGGGATTGAGTTATGATTTGCTAGATCTGACTTTAAATTTTAGTGTGTGGTTTCTCAGATACAAAGTGGTGGAATCAGCTGCAATTCTAGAACCGTGGTTAGGCTGTGATTTGTACATTACAATAGGACCAGACATACTTTGTTGTATTATAGTTAACCAGAGATTGAACACAGCCCTTTGAGGACAAGGATGTATTGATTCTAGTAAGCTTTTTACTGTCTTTTGATTTTTTTTCCAAGAATCAGGCTTCTGGGAGAAGAGACAGATCAAAAATCCCAACAAGCATCTCCTCTACAGATCTCAAACCACATATATGGCTACTTTTTTCTCTTGTGTATTACACAAAAAAACCCAATGGGTTATTCTTGTTATCATGACTGAGTTACCTGAAGGAATGGTAGCAGGTACCTCCCTTGTTCATTACCATTTTTCTCATGGATAGGTACCAGGCACTGGCTACATTTTAATCTAACACACATTGTTCACTTGATTTGGGCAACAACATCTGTTTATATTACAATTCTCTTCACGGCAGTGATTTTATTTTATAGTAAATTACTTGGAGGGCCCATGTGAGTGGGATATTTTTAAATCACAACTCAGTGAATCACATCTCACATCTTTCACTTTCTGAAGCTAAACACACCAGAATCTTCTTTTTCCTCTTGTAAAATAGACTATATGTTCCTGTAGTCACATGTGCAGACCTCATGTGGTTGAGTTCTTCTCTCCTCCTTAGCATCTGGGATGCTCCAGATAAGGGTCCTTATAGGATTCCCTGTTAATCTTCTCCAAAAAAAATTTGGAAAACATTTTGAGAAAAGCTTGCCTGATAGGACTGAATTTGCATTTTTACAGGCACATATCATTGCTGGCTTATAGAGATCCTGCAATTAAGACAGCCAGGCCTTTCTCTTTCCGTCTCATTTCCAGCTGGTGACCTCCTCAACGGGTCCATCCAAAGAAAAATTACCTTTCATTAGTCCCTGTATACATGACCTTGCAATCTGGACAATTACATTTCATCCCATTATAGAATTCTAGCCTGGTTGTTCCAAAATACCAATTCAGGCTTCCTCCACACTGGATAAGCTTTTCATCTGTGTTTCACCAGCACAGACCCACTCTAGATGCCAACGTCATTATGGAAAATATCAAATATGATCAGTACCCAGAATAAGCCTTGAAAAATCTTCAACCCAATTAGCTCCCATTCTATCACAATTTGTCTCACCAGTTTCTCTATCCACCTGCAATTCACTATTCATCCTCCTCTTCTCTGGCTTGCCTACTTATGCACCACCCAGCCTTCAACCCAGCACTTTGCTGCAGTCCAGGCAGATTAGTTCCATTGTATTTTTCCAGCCTAAACAAAAGGTCTGGTTGGACAGAAAGATCCCACTAGTATGCAACAGTCACCTCAGGTAAACCCCAGTAACCTTTTTGTATTATTTTCCCATTTATCTCCACCTCTTTTAATTATTCATTCTGTTACATTTGCCCTAATGCTCTCTATACTTTCAAGGTCTGAGTAGTACCCTGCTGCCCGCTCCCTTCCTTCTACCTGCCCATCCTCATTTGGACACCATGTACAACTGCCTGTTTGGCACTGAAACACTCTCTTCCTTTAAAAGTCCATGACTGCATTTTCTGTGCCAAAATCTGTCTTTTCTCCAAGAGAGAGTGCCAGATGTCTCAAAGCTCAGTCATATTGAGTTCTTCTGAATTCTTTCTTCTGCCCCAGACATAATGATTTCCATTTCCTGTGTGCTCATTCTCAGCAGAAGCCCTAATCTTGCCTCTTTGTTTTGCATCTTGCAAAGAATTAAGTCAAAATAGCCACATCCCAGTTACCTCTAACCTTGTCCCTGATGTGTCATAATTTATGTCCTCATTCCTTGCTATCTTTTTATTTACAAGAATCTTTTTATTTACAAGAATCTTTTTATTTATAGGAATTTGTTTTACTCTAATGTTAGAAAAAATATTGTGAGATTCTGAAGAAAATAATGTAGATTTTATACATTTCAAACAATCTGTGAATATGAGTTAAACACATTCAAATACATCTATATTAATAATACTTTCCTGGCAGTTATGAATTTTAATGTTTAAGAATAGTTTGAGATATTAATTTATTTAAAGATACAAAGATCTTATTAGCCAGTATTTATAGAAACTCTAGATAGGAAACCCTTTGGAACTGCCCTAATCCTGAGAGGGATTTAGGGGCCAAAAAAGCTTTCAGATGCATTCTGCATGTGTCATCAGTCAGACTCGACTTTATAGACTCTGCTTGGCTTATTAATTACGTCAGTCTCAATAAACAAAACCTCTTATGAAAGAATAATGTGTTGCTCAAGCAAGCTGATATGTTTTAACCATGTGTATGCCAGCCAACTGGCATATTACCATTTCTGGATAGACCCATAACTTCTGCAGCTTATCCAGCATTGGTTTATCAGTGATCCCTTCTGTTTAAATCCAGTTTTGAGTCTTTTTGTACCTGACAGAAAAAACTGAGAGACATCTAAAACCAAAAGGCCCACACCATGCTTTATTCATAAACATCACACAGAAAAAGGCCAATTCCTCAAACCCAATTTCAGTCAAATTCGATTTACAAATAAAGAGTGGCCAAATGGGAGAATTGAGTGGGGATGAGGGTTTAGAGGGAGGGGAAGGAGAAAAGTCTCCCCTGAGGGCTGAGATTTCATCTGTTCCTTTTGGCAGATATCTGACAACTGATAAAACCTGGGAAAATTGAGTTGATGGCAAGAAAAGGTGAACGCAGCTTGTTAAGCAGAAGACCAAATGACACTGCTTCAATTTGCCAGTATCTATTTAAAGAAGGAGTTACAAGGACTTTGCACAGTCCTTGACAGGGGACTCTGGGCTTCCCTTCTGTTCTTTCTAGGAATAGTTTCCAAATGTTAGATTGCATTAAGTTAAGGGTGCTGAAGGGAGGCAGGGATTAGCACTGTGAGAAAAAGCTAGAGTTGGGGAAAAAATGTCTTGAGTTGTGCTGTTGGGGAAAGAGCACAGGCAAAAAGCATGTGAGCATGTTAGAAAATTAAGACCTGATGTTCCACAGAATATCTTCCTTTCCACTAATATCCAACCCCAGCAATTCTTCTTGTCAGCTGTTGAGGGTAGTCCCCAACCCACTATGGTGCAACTTCTTGTAGCTACCGGGGGGTTCTTTCTCCCTCTTCTCCCCAGAATTAAACTTTTATCATATTTGCCTTTTTTTCCCTGTGAAAAATGAGCATTTTGCACCCATAACAGTAGCCTCTTGCATCCACTTTATTCCCAGGACAAGTGGATAACCTGTCCTCATTTGGCCTATTTTCCTTTAATTCATGGATGAGCAGGATTTAGCCCATCTCAGCCTAGACAAGTTCCTATTTTCACTTAAGGAAACTGGTGTCAGGAACCAGGATCCTGAGCTCCTAATGTTCAACCCCTGTGAAGGCAGCCAACAGCACCTGCTGCTCCATGTGCAGAGCAATAGTTCTATTTTACACTTTTGTGTATCCCTGAGAATACAGCCCTAAATTACTTCATTATGTCATACCTTTGTCATATTGTAATTTATGTTAATCCTGAAGTTGTAATGGAAAGCGCTACATCATACACCCCTGATTTGAAAGAAATGGTTTTAATCTTCTGTATTAACAAGTCATCTTTTTTTCTTCCCTCCCTCAGGCTCTGCAGGTGTTTGTTTTACAGCCAAATATCTTAGAAGAGACAAGAAGGAATTTCTTTTCCCTTTTTCTCCCCTCCCTCCTGCCTACCACCAAGCTACTCAAAGCACTGAATTCACCTGCAGCACATCCAGCCCTCAGTTTGGAGAAATCTTTCTCTTCCCATTTCCCTGCACTATTGAGAGCAATGACAGCATTTTTCTGGGATTTTTCAGTCATTTTCACAATGAAGCAAGAGGTGAAGCACCCCAGAATAGCTGAAGGGACTTTGAGTGTGGGAACCGGCCCCCGGCCAAGCGAGCACAGAGTTGACTGTCCAGACACATAACTGTGAGGCAAGAGGTTACCACGCATCAGCTGCACCTGTATAGGTCAGCTGAAAGTTTGTATTTTGCTCCAAAATTCACATTGCATGCGAGGTTTTGAAGACTTTCTACCCTCGTCCCCTGAAAAAGGGGTTATATAAATGCTGGGAAGCTAAGCCCAGTAGATGACAGCATGGAAAGTACTGAAACTATTGTTTATCTCTGCATTTCTAAAATTTCTGGGAGTGGGATCAAAGTTCACAGTTATAAAATCTAGCAAGAAGAGGTCCTTGTCATCTGTTTGCATAACACCTAGCAAAATGGAGGCCTAATCCTAATTAATCCCCTAAAATTTACTATATAAAGAAACACTTGATTTTAAAGCACATATAGAATATAGAATAAATATAGAATCCACACATATAGAATATGAAGTGTCCTGTCCTACTGGTGTGGAGTACTACAAATTCCATATGAAATTTCTTAAAAGATGAGACTATTGCAGGACCAAGCCCTAATCCATTTTGGATTCCTATTTATTAAAAATGAGTCATACACAGAACCTCCATAGGGTTTTTAAGGTGCTAATTATTCATTAGATGTGTGCTTCTGAATAAGATAAGCATTGCCTCCAATTTTACAGATTGAAAAGCTGAGAAAGGGATGTGAAAAGAGTTTCCCTGAGCTACAGAGAAGACACTGTTAAAAAGAAATGTGAATACAAAAATTAGGTGGTTGATGTGAATGACAGACCATAGTTTTTTAAACTCACCATGGTAAGCATAATGACTGACTTAATTTTTTCGCATGTGAATTCCTCCTCTCTGCCTCATTATTCCCACAATGGATGAGCTCAGGTACTTGTCTTGGTTTGGGGTAGAGAAGAGCCAACTTTCTGTTCACTGAGAGAGTGCTTATGCTTGTTGCTGTGGCAGCCAGGGTCAGACAACTTGGTCCTTTACCCCATGGAGGCATCACACCTGTGGGGAGCAGTGGACAGGACAGGTGAACCCAAACTGACCAATAGGCTATTCCATCCCATCTGTCACGGTCAATATAAAAGCTGAACAACCAAAGGGTCTGGGCTGCTTCTTTAATGGCTTTGCTTCTTCAGAGACTCCCTTTCTTCAATGACAGATGTCTGAGAAGGACCCTGTCAGTTCGTCTACCTTTAATTCCAATCCATAGATTCCTGAATCAAGAGCTGGAATCTAGTTCCCATTTGCCACTGAGTCCAGTTTATAACTTCCCCAGTGCCTGCTGATGATGTTTCCCTGGGAGCTTGATACAGTTTTGTATGTATTGTATCTTTGTCATCATTTCCTTTTTATTTTATTATTCATATTTCATTGAAGTAGTTTAGTTTTTTCTAAATTCATAAATCTCTCTATCTCTCTTCCTCTCCTTGGAATGAGAGGTGGAGAAGAGCCATGTGTTGTCTTGTCATTGTCCAACCCAGCCCAAGCTGTGACAATACTTCACTGTGCTTTCAGACCTTGATCACATCCAAATTTCTTCACTCCTGATTGGAAAAATGTGACACTTGCCCAGCTTTAGGGTGAAAGAGTTTGCATTTATTATCTGTAGGCAGCAAATGACAAACTGAAGATCCCAACATGTTGGGAGAAGAGAGGAACAGATTTGAATTTCCCACACAACTCTACATGCCATCTCCTTTTGTGCCTTACTTTGTTAGTCTTAATTTTGCCAGATCTCTCTTACCAAGGGATCCCTTTTGTCCTCTTCTGCCTCCAAGGCTCACTGGTTTGTCAGTGTGGCTCCCCACTGCATGTGACCTGTCCATGCTCTCTATTTTCTCCTGCTCCCCACCTTTTAACTTGTTTTACTTTGTAGATAGTTGTTCATTGATTCAAGGCCATTAATAGAACAGCGATCAGATCAAAAGACCCCAGGCATAAACATGACAAGAGATAAAAAGAAAAGAAAAAAAAAGAGGCTGTACAGAAATGTTTTTAAATCATATTATTCTAGTGGTACTGTACAGTTTTTGACCTTAAGCAAAAGAAAGTTGATGACTTTAATAGTTTCCCCATAAAGCTCTGTCTTTCTCTTTCCTTTATCTTTTCCTCTTTTCTTTTTCAGCAAGACACTCTCTCCTGCCCTATCAGAACAATCAAACCTGTGATTCTCAGGGCTGGCTTCAAGCTAGCCTGAGCATTAGGTGTCACTTAAAGGAAATTAATCTGAATTTTGCTTCATAGAAAGGGCTTATTTTCACTTTATTTTTAAATTGAAGAAGGAAAAATAGAAAGAAGGGGGAGTAGAGGGGGATGAAAAAGGGTGGGGCTCATTATGAAACTGCAGGGTGAAATTGGTTCACATGAGAAATGCTTCAGAGCTCAGAATAATGTAACAGTTATAAGCTAGTGAGCAATACAAAATGTGTAAGTACTGCCAGGGGGGTTGTAGATTAGTAGACACAAGGGTTTGTTTAATGTATCCCTCTACATGCATATTGTAGTTGATATTAAAAATTGGATATTAGAGTTTGCCTTGGACTATTCTATTTATTATTTGTGCTGTGATGGAGAATGAAATTCTGCATCCTCTGTTTTATGGGTGGTTAAGCTAGATAATTTAATCATCCCTCCTGGCCCTATACTCTACACAATTGGAGGTTGCAATAAGGATTGGAAGGCTCCATATTATTAAATACCAGAGCAAAGTCAGCATTATTATTTCTTGCTTTGTAAGAATACATCAAGAGGGCCCTGATGAGTTAGATGATCTACAAACACTTCTACAGTCTTTGCTGAGAAGTGTTTACAGCTTAAGGTTAGAGAAGCAGGCCAGAGGGGACAGAGGAGATAAATTAATACCCTCTCTGATGCTAGCCGGTGTGATAAGCCTAGATCTTGACTTCATAAAAGTCCTTTCCTTGAAGTTGTAGCCATTCACCAGACACTTAACTCTTCAATAAATCCAGGATGGTTGTCCTGTGCCCCAAGGGCTAAACTTGGACTTTGAGGAAAGAACCACACCAATAACAAGGTTGGATGGACATGAGCTGGTCTCTCCACAGCCACCCAGTAGTCTTTGAGACTTGGAGATCTACTGGCCAAAGCCTACCCCTCCTTTTTCTTTGATGTCCAAGGGTAAAAGATATAGCCACTGATTTGCCCTACTTCTATAGGGCTGGCTGGAGAAGATGGATAATAGCACAGAAGGGCTGATTCCTGGTCAGGAATAGAGATATAAATGAGACATATCTCAAAGGTTGGTTGCCAAACTAGGTTTGATTAGAGGTCTGTGGATTGTGTTTAAGCTCCAGTTGTCCAAGTCCAGAAAAAAACGGACAGACTTAAACTTGATTAAATGGTACCTATAATGACAGAAAATATCAAAGGGCCAAAAAAATCTCTGGAGAGAGGTAAAGTTTCCCTAAAAGTGAGTGAATGCTGCTCAGAAAGCATTGTAGCTTTTATTGAGATTTTGATGTGGGCCATCTAGCTCTTCCTAAGGAATTGGTGATGCTGCCAGGTTATTCGAGTCCTTTTTCTATGGCTCCATGTAAGTCTGTTTAGGACTGTAAAGAACTCAAAGATGAGATCCAAACGCTGTCAGACTTTTAATTTGGGGATTTCAGAAGCTCATTCACTGTTTGTGTCCCTTATCCCATTTGGGGCCTGTGATGGATAACTGAGAGCCATGATGTCTCTCTCCTATCCTGCAGCCCTGCATGCAGCCCTTCCCAGCTTTTATTTCAGTTTTGCTACCTAGGAAAAGCACATTATCTGTTGTTCCCTGTGCTATTCATGCCCAAGTGGTGACCTTTTAGAGGGTTTAACAATTTTACTGAAGAAGGAAAAAAAAGGAAAAAATGTTTTTTACCTGAACCTATCATTTTTTAAAGTTCCACAGATGGGCATCGTATGTGCCATGTTATTAACACTTGGGAAGATGGAGAAGGGCTGATATTTGAACAGGCTTTTGCTCTTTTCTCTACAATGGCAATGAACCCAAATTCCACATTCTCATGCTGCTAAAGGTCAACCAACTTTTGCAAAAAAAACCAAGGGAATGGCCATATTGTCTGACACCATGTAACACACAAGCCCTCAGGGAAAAATAAAACTTCACAATTATATATGACTTTTCACCTAAGCCTCCCTGCCCTGCCTAAAGCTCTCTGTTCCAAGTTTTTCTTTAGCCTTCCTTTGAATCCACGTTAGTCTGCATCCAGAATATCCCCAGGAAATGAATTGCACACGTTTACCACAAAATTTGTGAATAACCAATTCCTCTTGCTCATTTTAAATTTGGCTTCCACTACCCCAGGGAGCTTGGGCTCTCAGTCTTTGGCCCACTGCTCTTATTTCAAAGTAAATGGTGAGCACTAGATCCCACTCTGCCCTTTCTGCATATTTATACACACTTCTTCTACTACTTTTTCTTAATATACTTCTTAGCATTTTAGGTTTGGAAACTTTTACTCAGGTTTCTCCTCCCTAACTGCTTGCTCAGCTGTGCCTTATAAGATTTCAGGCAACTTTGATTCTGCTATGTCTCTCAAATATTGGCTCACTCCCTCAAGAGTTGATTGTATGTTCATAATTTATTTTCTTTCCTTTTTTTTTTTTAATTGTAATTATACTTCCCATAGGACAGCTGTTGTATTTTATATGCACAAAAACATCCTGAAAATTTAATGTCAGCATAGCAATGGGGAATTCAGAATCTAAATATAACCATGCGTTTCATTTCCCTTCCACTGTTCATAAATTCTACAATAACAAAAGCTTCCAAGTAAGTTAACTACCTTTAAGTCACCTTCTCTCAACTCTTCCTTTATTTTGTCAATATTCAGGAACTGTGTCCTGCATTTCAGATAAGGGAAAAGTCTTTTGTATAGGGAAAAAGAAGGGGGATGCTACCTCGATTTTATTTTGTCTTAAATGTCGTTTATATTTGTGTAGCAGAAAGTAGGCCTGGACAGGCCAGGACAAAATATGCAGTTCTATTCCTTTCCCTTTTCTCATTTGTGCAAAACCAGGAGGGTGCTACATTATCTGAAAAGCAGAACAGACTTATCTGTCACTCGCAGAGCTTGGCTAATGTATGTTGCAGTTGTCCCAGGAATACTGCCTCAAAGATATAAATGTAATAGAGGCAGTACAAATGCATGGCATTAAATCAAACGTCAACTCTGACCTTCAGAAGTCAAAGAATCAAAAGCAGGGAGTTGCAGATACTGTTTTTGAAGACTCTGGAGATTCCCTATACCATGTCCAAGGAAAGCTCATGATACTTTGAACATGTTTGCAGATGGTGGGGTGCTGAGGGCTTATATTTGCTGGCTTTCAAGGGAGCTGCATGATTTCCCTCAACCCAAGGCAATGGCTCCTGGCAACCCACTCCCAAGAGACCCCCCCACCTTGCTGCTCTTTGAGTAGTGAGAAGTTTGTCCTTGCTGGTAAAGAGAGGAAGGAGTCTCCAGTTGCTGTGTTTTAGCACAGTTAAAAAAGTCACACAGCTTCTTTTGCTGGACGGTGCTTTTATCAGTCTTACGGCATTTTGCAATAAGAAATAGGGACTTGAAGGAACCTTGAGAAGCAAGCTGGTGTCTTCAGAGCACATGCTGGAAAAGGGACTAACTCAGAAATAGGGCAGGGACCTTCAGTTCAAGGAAATCCCTGGTAGAGCCAAGGGTTGAAAGCCCTGAACTTGATTTAATCATGGTATCAATCTGTCTCCTGAAACAATATACGCTTCGTGGACAACAGCAAATTTAAACATACAAGAATATTGCCTTAGCAGATCTGAAACAATGGGGAGAAATGGACCTAAGCCATCCAGGAAACATTGCCTAAACCAGGAGAGATACTGGGACTGAGATGAAGCTTGATCCAGAAAAGATCAGTCATCTGATCAGTCATCACATCAACACACATCCCTGCTCTGTCCCACAGTGCTACTGAATATCAGTCTCTGGGGCCAAACAATGGAAGCTATCTATCTATCTCCTGTCTGGGTGGTGGTCCAGGAGTCAACAGAGGTTGACCCAGAGGTGAGATGTCAGACAACCAGCCACATCACTGCAAAATAACCCCCATGAGGGCACAGACGTACCCAGGTGTTGTATTTATTTCTTAGTTTTTCCACTGCCAGATATTTTTTGTGTGTGTCAGATCAAGGAGCTGAGTTGGTGAACTCAGAACTGCTACAAGGGAAGAGTGGAAAGGTGTCACTGGAGCTTGTTGATCCCTGGTGGCATTGGCCCATGTCATTATAGCCAGGCATGAAACAGGTATCACAGAAGTATCAGTAGAAAATGAAATTTTCCATTATTTTTTCTCATCCAAGTGCAACGTTAATTAAGCCTGACTCTCCTTAACTTGTTGAAATAAAGGGTTTTGTTCCTGGGGACGTCAGGTCTTTATGCTAAACATTAACAGACAGGTAAGATATTATATCTCGTGGCCCAGAAGGTAACATCAGTTTGATGTTGACAGTGCCTTTCCAAAGCAGGTTAATTAAAGTAATATTTCAGTTTTCTTCTTTTTATACACACTCATTCAAAGAAAACGATTACTTTGAATATTTCCCTGTCTTTTCGTTAATTATGCAACCGATTACAACAAGGAACTAATTAGGAGATATATCTGGGTTTGGAGACAAACTGTATCAATGCATTTTCACAAAGGCTTTTCATCTTCTTGAGACAAAGATTGCTTTCAGCTATAATTAAGGCTGATAAACTTGGTAAAGAGGAAATTAACAAAAATCGCAGTGTGCCGAGAAGCTCAAAGGGCTTATGAAAGTATACTGCTGAAAATTAAAAAAAAAAAAAATCAGCACACAAATGAATACTCCTCATGACATTCTTAATTATACCAAAAAGTCATGGATTTTTTTATCAAATTGAGCATTCCCTCTTACTTTCTATGGCTTGGTGTTTCATGCCATTTAATTGTTGCTGAGTTAGAGTGGAAGTCAGTTTTCCATGCACATTAAGGGAAGCAGCAATCGGCAATAAATTCCTAGAAAATGGCTTATACAAATCGTTTCCTTAATCAGGATAACTCGGAAGCACACTGCCTGATTTCTTGCTCCATTTTTAATGAATGTTTGTCTTTTGGGAATAGATGTTATCACCCCAGGGTCTTGTCATACAAGACATCATACAAATGTCAAATATTGAAATATGAGGATGCCAGCCAGTTTCTCATGGGAACTTCCTTGTTTGGTGCCCTTAAAGAGTGAAGGATCTTGTGCCATGTCTAGCACCACCCATGAACTGTCCATGAAGAGTAATCATCTAAATGTAGCCTGTAACCCTAGAAGGTAGGTTCAAATTGGAAAGTCTCTTCAAACTACCAAAAAAAACCCCAAAGCTGAAAATACTATAAACCAGATGGTATAAGTCTTAGATATGACATTGTCAGCATACCAGCAAGAAGTGTTCTGTTCCAGCCATTTTCATGGTAAGATCCCACCAGCCATTTTCATCTCTCAGGTAAGCACTTTCTAGACGACCGTAAATCTTCCCTACAACATTGTCAGCCTCCACACTCCAAAACCTTATGGACTGAATTTAAAATGTTGCAGTCTTCATGTTGTCAATCATGCCAGAGTACTGGATGTGACACATGGGTGTAAGCAAAGAGATTCTGGAAAGAAGCAAGACTAATGGGATGAAGAGTTAATGGGATACTGACAAGGCCCATATACTTAACAAGCACCTCACCTCACCTACTGAGTCACTAATGCAGGTAACAAATGGCATTCCTACAGGGCCTCATCCCCTAGCTCCACAAGCCTGGGATAATGTACAAATCTACCTCAAATGTGATAAAAAGAATAAATGCAAGTATCACCTTACTTGTGATTGAGTTTGAAATTGGTATTAGCCTGCCCCAGGAGATGTTGCTGTCAATCCAGAAAGATAAGAGCAGATGGCTTCTCCACCAATGCTATACAGAAGATGGATTCTCTGCTATTTCCTTAAATAGTAACAGAAAAGAGGTTGTAGTCACACCACCTTGGGAGCAATATATTGAAATTCAAAATAACATTGAGCTTTCCGGTTCTCCAATTTGCTCTGTGGAAGCTGTGCCTTTAGACAACCTGGCCAACCCAAGAGGCCATGAACATTGTTAGATTCTCAGAAGGAAGATACAGCTATGCAAAGTGCACTCTGCGAGGTCTTCTGGACTGGTTCTGCCACTCAATATGATGGTAGAGGTTAGTGGCTTTGTGCAACATAAGTCAGAGACCAGAACTACACCCACTGTTGATTTTGTCACAGCTTTCCCGGCCAAAAAAAATATTGCTTGACAGCAAAGGGATTTAGGAGACAAAGAAATGCCAATGCTTTCCATCCTGAAAAGAATAGGCCAGGAAATAGTAGGATTTTTTGCTCTTCTAATAAGGTGTATCAGTCGACCAAAAGGTTATTAACCATCTTGTTGAAACTCTTTCTCTGTTTATATTTAAAGGCTGCATCTGTTGATCAAAGGGTGACATAACTAAATGTTCTTCAAATGCACAAGCCACATTAGCTGAAAGTCTCATTTTGTTCTTGTTGGTTTTGCATTGTATTTCAAACAAATCATGAGCTGATAAATTATTTAGCACGTACTAACCTCCCAACCATCCCCTGCACACAAAGTGAATCTGATTCAAGTAAATGTCTTTTTGACAAATGGCTTCAGCCTGCCTGATTTATCAGCATGATGTAAATGAGGTATTTTGACAACATGGCATTGGTTACAGACTTTTGTTTGTGTTGGTGGTCTTATATTCCTGGCTGCTTGCAAGGACATGGGGACAAAATGTTTGATCTGAAAAGAAAATACACAATCTACATCAGTTTGGAAATATGTGTCTTGATAGCAATAATTTTGGCTGTGCTTTAGGTAGTGAAAGGCATCTGATGACTCTAAGGCAAGAAAATCAAGAGTATCGTTGCAGTTAAGTGAGACTATTAAATTACCAACCACAGAATAAGTTCTCAAATCATAAATCTCTTCCAGAGAGGCTCATGTGAAGCAACATTTTATATAGGCCATGATAACATGACTGTAGGTTAAACTCCACAAGTAGAGCCTTTCCTCCTCCTCTTGTGCAAATGGAGACAGGCAGTCCCACTGTAGGAAGTCACTTCCAACAGCAAGAATTTGTCCTTTTCACTCTTGTTCCTGCAGTTTTCAATACTATCACCTTGGCTGACATGAGGACCCTTTGCCCGTGGGATGCAGGTTTCATTGCTGGGGTGCAGCGTGCCACCCAGACAGCCAGCTAGAGACCTGTTCTAGCCTCAGGTAGAGGCTAGCTTGACCTGAGTCAAGCCTCAGGTAGATCATGCTTGTCACCTCCTTGCAAGTCTTATATCACAGCCAAAGCATATAACATTACATCTAAGGCAATTGCCAGAGCTTCCTTCCTGCCCTTCAGCCTTTTCCAACAGCATCAACCCCAGCTAAAACCGTTACACTTAGAGACTGAGAGCTTCCTGGCAAGAAAGGGACATTGTCCTTGTGGAAGTCAAGGTCCCTGGCTATGGCAGTAAAACTCCTTGTCGTGCAATTTAATGGATGGGAGCTACTCTACCCGCTGAGGTATCTCACACAAGGTAATCTTGGAATATGAGAGACAACTCTTAAGTTGTCTATGAATTCACATGCATACTGAATGAGATAGGAAAAGTGTATGGCGCAGTTGTGACTGTGGATAAAGACTGTTCTGTCAGCGCTAATTTTCTTGGCAAGCAGGAGATGAATCACCTGGAGCAGACCACGTTGCTCCTTCCTTGCTGTGTCCTATCAGGCTTCCCCAGCAACTGAGGGGTGAATTTAGAATTATGTTGTCTGAATGAAAACAACAGGGAAAACCTTTTCAAACAGGGAAAAAAATAAACTTTCCTTTCTGAAGAGGAAGCAGACAAGAAATCTGGGGCTACCAATCACTTGAGGTCAACAGTTGAACTATCACATGTTTAGGAATATGCTTTCTATGCCTTTTGAATCCCTTCTGTGTGGACAGGTGTCTGTTTTGCATACATAAGGCAGAAAAATAAAAGACTGAATAACCTGAATAATTTATCTCATTTCAGTGACCCCTGGGCATGTGGCAGTGGGAACTATTCAGCTCTTTCTAAAGACTCAATTCAAGTCAAAGGAAATCCTCTTTCTTCTTAATCATCTCTAATTGCTCTGCTTTTTCTCTTCCTTCTGCCTCACTGCTATCTTTGCTCAGATCCCCACTGATTTCTCGAACGAGAAGCTTGAAAGAGTATGACCATCAGTCAGCCCTCGCACAGACTGTGTCTCAGCCATTCCTTCTCTCCTGTCTGGCTGTCAGCACAAGGTCAAACACAGGTTAAAACTGAGCTCTCACCTTTCACACCCTCCTTGTCACCCCCTTTCTCCGTTACTGCAAACCTCACTCTTGTGCTGCCCATAACTCAAACAAGGGCCTAAGCACCTTCTCACAGACCTTAGATTCTGGCAGTGCTTAAATCTTGCAGGTTGATTCTGCTTTCATTCCTCAAAGCTTTTGCCTTTCTCAACCAGCACTGTAAGTAAAGTCTATCTCATCCTGCTTACATCAGCATTTGCCCCCAGCAAATACAATCCTTTCCTGTACATTCAGAAGGCTTCCAAAAAGGCAGTGCTCCAGCCCTGGCACAGAAAGGCCAGCACAGACCTTAGGATGCTGAGTTGGTACCTAAGTTCAAGAAGTTTTCAAGCAATTCCTTTCACTGCCTACTGAAGAATGGCCAACTGTCTTTATACATTGAGAAGTAGGGTTGGGCTCCAACTCCATACACATGTATATAACTGAAATGCTCCAGGGCCTGCTCTTCACGGACTATCCAAGGAAGCAAGTCCAAGCATCCTTGGGAAGGAGGCTGTTGGGAGCATTCTTGACTGCAGGAACAGGAGGAGCCAGAGCTGAAAGCCTGAACATGTCCCTGTGCTGACCCCAGCTGAGATTTACTCCCTTAGTCTAGAGTCCTTTCCATCTTGGGAGCAAGAAAATATGATTTGGATGCACACTGTAGGAAACTTGTTTATTTTGTCTTTATTGTAGCCCAGTCCTAGCTTCTTCCTCTAGCTGAACCAGCAGATGCAATTAGAAAAATAAAAAGAATGTATTTGATTTCCCAGAAAAGAAAACATTTTAAAATTCTATTTCTTTGTCTTAAATATACCACCATGAATCTCCAAATTTCCATTCTCTCTGTTCCTATCTGGAACATCAGATTGTAGAATAAATGTGCAAGGAAAATAAAAGTCTCTCATAACCTCATAAACCCTAATATATATTTTTAATATTTTTTAAAAAGCCAGAAAAGGACTGGACTTACTGTGTTTTCAAGACACCAGTATTTTACAAGAATTATTCATCCTAAGAGAACTGTGAATAAAAATACAGAATCTCATTCATACACACAAGTGAAAAGATTTCAAGGTTTAACAGGAAGTATCTCAGTAGTGTGGAAATAAATTTGCTATCCTTTCTCAAAGGATGTTATTGTTTTTATCAGCTACGATTGTGTCAGGATCTCATCATGTGAGGTACTGTGCAAACATGGAGCAGGTTTCTGCTAGAAAAGATTACTTTAAAGAAGACTCCAAAAGGCAAAATGTCAAAGTAGGGATATAAGAGGAAAACTGAGGAATAGGGAAAGGTATTTAGATGTCCAAAAGGAACCTTCAGCAAATAGGTGGCATCTTGAGTCCAAAGCCCTGAAGAGCCATCTGAAGACCAAAAACATGAGAGCATCCTTCCTCTGTCAGGCAGACAAGGCAAGGATGAGAAAACCTGTAGCAGATCTCCATTGTTCATGAGACCTGTTGGGCCATTGTTCTGTTTGTCAATTTGGAGCTAAAGACATGAATGATGAGACCTCTGGGAATAGCAGTTCAAACCCTGTGTGAAGGCTGCTGCAAGGTCAAATTTTCCAGTGAGACTGCATGGGGGTAACAGTGGAAGTTTTTTCCCAAGGTCAGAATGTTACCAAACTGTACCTCAGCTAGGCAGTTTACTGGAACAAGACTCTTTCCATTTAGTGGGGAATTGCTCATTTTCTGCCTCTGGTCTTGGGATCACCTGGGGATGCCTTCTTCAGGCATCATTTTTACTACATCATTTTTTCCTATGTTACTTGTTTAGGTACTTTGGTGATTGCTGGTGAAAATTGTTCTATAAGATGCAGGTAGCATTATTGTCCACAATATGCTTTTAAAGTATTGAAAAGGGTCCATTAATGGAGAGTGATCTTCTGCAGGTGGAGACACAAGGGAAGAGAATTTCCTCAATTTCATCCACTGATATGCCGGTAAAACAGGAATAAAACATCATTTTCAGTGCAACACATGAATTCAGCTGGTAAAGGCAGAAAAAGACAAAGTTGGCTGTGCATATGAATCACAGATTTTCATTCTATTTCATTCTAACCTGTCTATTTAGAACGGGTTATTCTCTTCCTTGATGGTTTAAACTTAAGCAATGGAGGAGCATTTTAGCATGCAAACATACTCTGGAAAGCAATTGCTTCATAAACAACCCCCCATTCCATATCATTTACATCTGAGAAACACATCCCATTAGGTTGGGCCAAAAAAAAACCTATAGAGAACAATCTTAAAATGTACTGCTAGTTCTGAGATGTATGCTGTTGTTCTTCCTAATTATTCTTCTAGTTACAAACATCATTACTTGCAAATGCCTCTTTCCCTGGAGTACAGAAATGAGAAGCACATCTATTTCAAAGAAAAGAAAAAAAAAACCCCAACAACTACTATATATGAATGATGCTTTTTTCTTTAATTCCATCTGTATGTATTGGCAGAATTTCTATAAGCACCTTTTTTTAAATTTTCCTAATTTCCCACTGGGAAAAGAATGCAACTGAATGGGCCTGAGTGCATTAAAGGGATTGGAGGCAACTCTTCCAATATTCCTGTCAGACAGAGACACTAAGGGAAAGATAAGCAAGCCCAGTTCTGTTCACAGGTTGAGACAATAATAGCTTGATTGGATTTAAAATGCATTTCTTGTTTTTGTACAGGCTCATCTTTAAAGATGTCATGTTAGGGGCATGGGAACGTCTAACCATCTCTGAATATTGTCTGCAGCTGTTACATTTTAATCTTGTCCTTATTTTCTACTGGTCACTGTCTTGACAGAATGGCAGGAAAGATGTTTTACCAAGAAGGAACCTGCAGTTTGGGATATGAATTACAATTGTGGAAGCTTCCATTTTAGAAACCAAAAGACTAACCTAGCAGAGAAAACATCCGTTCAGCCTGGGAAGAGATCACTAAATGTTTTGAGGACTGCTTCTATTTCAAATGGGTAAATTGTGTACAGTGATGTGAGCCTTTATAATCTTTTATACTATTAAAATAGTATATTAATACTATAGTATTATACTATAATATAATATTGATAGCATAGTAATACTATTGAAATCCTGGTGTAAAAGACTTGATGACTTCTGTCATTGGCTCACAACTTATGGAACATGAAGGTGCCGTTCCTTGTTCTTTATAGAAAATCATCATTAGATTTTTCTAACATCTTTCAGACTGTATACTGCAATTCTTTCACTCCCTGAATTAATGGCAAAATGATTTTTTTTTAAAAAAAAACACACTAGTATCATGGAGCATAAGATGCACTTTATTTCTTTGACAAGCATAGTTTATTTTTAATTATTCCTTTTGCTTTACAGTACATTAATAAATGCTCTGGAGTATATTTAATGTAAGTAATGAAATCTTAGTAATACAAGGCTTCACTACAAGCTTCTGATGTTTGTTGAGAAAAAGGCTGGGACCTTGGGGGAGATTTTGTTCACAAAAGATACTTCCATGGAAATTAGCATCCCATAAATTAATCAGATTCTCCCAGAAGGGGAGATGCTGCCCACCTAAGACGAGGTCTCCAAATTTGCGAAATCCTTTCAAGCTAGTATAGAGACTTCTTTGAAATTCAGTGGAGAGACTGACTCGTCCACATCCCATCCTGAGAGAGGAAATCAGACTGCGAGGCCAGCAGAAAATATCTCCCCAATGATTATAGACCTAGAGTGGTGTCATGGGCTAAAACACCAGCCTCTGCAGTGTTAACTTTAGTTACAGTTAGTGCTCATGAAGGATTGCTTATAATGACAGCAGTAAAATCCCCACACCTTTTCTACAGTGATCCCGGCTCAGCAAACTTGCTGTTGGATGAGGAGATGTTCCAGGTTTGCTCAGCCCTAGAACCTGGAATATCACTCCTCTGAGGTAATATCCAGGATGAAAACCTCCAGGGTTTCAGCAGGGTTTCATTGCCAGATCCCATGGCCCACACTGCATACCTTCAGTCCCTATTGGATGGACATGCCAAGTGTTGCAAAACCACTATGACTCAAAACAACCACCTTCTGCCCTCTACAGTCTTCCTGGCCTCTCCCCAGCAAGGGAAGGAGGAAGGGGAGAGAGGACAGGCCAAAGCAGGGGCATCACACACTGAAGCGAATATTGGCAGTAATTTGGAGAGCCCTTCTATGCAATATCACATCAGTCTTCCTTCAGCAGCAATTTTGGGATGCCGTAGGGTGGGATGAAGGGAAAGAAACTGCAGTAATAGAAGGAAAATGAAAAGAAGATGGAGAACAAGTAGGAGAACAAATCTGCAGTTGAATTTCTGGTTACAAGGGAGATAAATGACAGCCTTCTGCTTAATGCAGACAATAAGGCACTGAAGTCAGAATGGAAGCTGAAGCTGGATAGAACCAGAACAGGCTAACCAAGCTCTTTATCTTAGAGCTGACATGATTTGCCACACCTCTGTGGGGCTGGATGCACCTTCAGCTTAACAGCCATTCCTTCATCTGAAACCAAAGAAACTACCACGTGCCAGCAGCAGCAACAATGGCAGTACAAGCTGGCAATTCTGGTATGAGCTTCTGAAGGGTTTAAAGGAAAAGTGCAATTGAAGGCGTAAAATTCTGCTATAATACCTTCTACTAGCCTCCCCATGAGAAATGCAGAGGCTTTCTGTTACCCTCCTTCATTCCCCTGTGACAAATTTGTGGAGGAGACAGTATAGTCAATTATGTAACTGAAGAGTATCCATTCTCCATCTCCCTCACCAACCAATTCAGTCTGATTTCATGATCCCTCACTAATTGCAGTTAAAATCAGTCAGAAAGAGAAGGCAATCACTCAAGACAAACTCAGGGTAAAGCCTATACTTTATATCTTCCAATGCAGCAAATTATCTCAGTTTGAAAAAAATATATAATAAAGAAGCCCTCTTAACTGCAGAATAGTTCAGAGCAATCATTTTAGTAAATCATTTTCCATGTCTGGCAGCTGCTAGTTTTCTACTAGTCAGAAAGCAGAGATGCAGAATTAGTTCATTAATGTCTGCTGCTAAATTATTTCCGTCGGTATTTCTCATATCAGCAAGAAGTCTCTGCTCTCAGTTTATTTCACTGAGACATGGACCTGACTAATGTCTCTAGCAAGTGTTGCGGCATGAAGAGACTGCAGTTTGGGGAGGGCTTTGAACAGAGGAGACAGCAAGGAGAGGAGATACTTTGCCTTCAGCTTTTGGAGAGAAAATGTGTGTGTGGAGCAGCAAATATGTAACACTTTATTGTACAACTTTCCCTATCCAATTCCAACTTTTAACATGATTTACATGACCTGCAATGCATTTAAAGGAGACTGCATGCTTTTTCTTACTTCTGATTTTGAGGTAATTATGTTTATGTTTAAGGTAATTATCTTCAAAGTGGAAATACTATATAAATACTTCTAGCAATAAAAATAATGTAGAACAAAGTGATCCTATATTAAGATGAGAAAAAAAAGTCAAACAAGAAGCAGGCTAGGGGACATCATCTGGAAGGATGTTACGCCCAAGGGCCAGATTCACAGACGCAGGCAGACCAAAAGGGCCAAATTTTGCTCCTCTCCATGAATCCTGTTTGTGTCACTGTAGTAGCCTTAAGGATGCTGCTAAATACTGTTGAATAGCAGGTATGGATTTCCCTCACGTAGAATACAACCAGCCAAGCTCCCACCCGACTCTGCCCTATGCACAGCCATTCCCAAGGTACAGCTGTGGAGCAGGAAGTGGCACTGCAACAGATGCGATGATGTGAGACACTCTACCATAATTAAAATAGTCCCAAGGGGACAGTTTTAATATGAGGGAAAATCATGTCATTAATGTCTCTCTGCTTTGCAAACAGCATCCTTCCCAGCACAGCCCTTTCTGTCTCCTACCCAGCATAAACAAGGTCCTCCAGCTTCTGTTTTCCTGTTGTCAGACCATAAATCATCTCCAAGGTCTCAGATTATTCTGTGCACATAAACATTTAGGTGGGAGGAGAATTAAATACAAAACATTGTTTTCCACATTAAAGTACATCGAGTCATACCAGAAACAGACTCAGAGGCACCTGAAGCACTGTGCTGGAGGCACACAGTGATCTTTGGTAACTTACAAAGGACAAGTCGAGCACAGGTTATACATGCAGGTTCCTGACACTGAAATTCAGCAAAAGTAAAATTGCTCTTCTTGAACTGAGGCTTGAATCCTGTGTCACGGGATATAGCCCTGGAGGGATTTGGAAACTGAAAATGATGCTGTGATGATCGTTTCCAAGTCCCAGGCATAGATAACCATGCTGCAATCCTATCTAACAGAACGACTGCTACAAGTGTGCTACCATTTTATTCATGCTTGGCTTTTGGAGAGCTTCTGTGAGAGAACACTCCATGGGCACATGCGATTAGCTCTGAAGTCTGTCCCAGTTCTCTCTCTTGCTGGAGAAAAGAAAGATGAGCCCAGGATGATACTGGTTGAATGATATTTGATGACTGTTATATTCAGTGAAATTTAGCAGCAAGGTGAGAAATTTGGTTGGTTCCTACTGGACTAGTAATTTATCCAGTAAAAACACTGTTTTAAGCCCTGCTGTGACTTTCTGAGTAACAGTACATCAAATACCTTTTTTGGTTTTAAACACTATTTAATCAATTCTCTATTTGGTTATAAAAGCAAGCAAGAAACTGACTAAAATGCAGAGCCTTTCAAATCTGTGATTTAAATTCAATAAAGAAACGGAAGAGTAAAGATCAAATGTAGACAATTCAGTTAAGTTTAGAAGCTTTAGGACAGGTACAGTCCTCCAGTCAGGAAAACTGAAAAACTTTCTTTGTTGTAGCTTAGTCTATTGCTGATACTTATATGATAAAAGAAACTGCATGCATTGTGTATACATATGATTTGAAAGAAGCAATTAGTTCCCTCCTGGATCTGCTAGGAAGAGACATCTGCATCAACCATAGTCTTACATTTATATCTTGCAGCTGTTGTTCTTAGTCCTTATCACAGACAAAAAAGAAAAACAAGTCTGGATAAATCCCCTCCAGTTCATAATCTAGAAATATATTACGTGTTCATCACACACTTAGTAAGAGGATTCCAGTGTAGCCTGATTGCTCTTGCCATCATTTTAGCAACAGGTCAAGGATTAAGTACTCCAGATCTCAGACTTTCTACTTTCTAATTCTACCACTGATTTATTTCACATCATAATCTTATTTCTCTGACACAAAGAGAAGTTGTTCCTGACTAAATTCATCCTTCTGAAGCCTTTTGCAGTTCCTTCATCCCAGACTGTAATGCAGACGTGACCATGTGCATGTGTCTACAGGTAAGACAAGTGTGTCATTCAAAACTGACTTTTCATGGTAGAACTCTGGCCTTGCTAGCGTCCATGGTTCAGTTCACTATGCAAAAAATGGCCTGTGCTGTCTCTAGAGAAGTCCTGGGTTTACAGTATTTTAAGTCAAGCACTGGATAACACTGAGCATGAAATTTGTATTAACCAAGATGTAGCAATAACAAACAAGGGTGTCTTATACAACTGTGATTTTTCTTCCTGGCTTTCACAGAGCTGTCCAGTGGTTTTGGTATTTAGGTTTTTTTTTCTTTTTTTTTCTTATACAGTTTTTTCCTATACAGGATGCAGGTATCCAGGAGCATTTTGAACTCCTTAAGTTTCCCAAGTGCAGTCAAGTGCTTAAACGTTCAAATGACCTCCAACGGAGAAGTGATTAAATTCCCCAAAGGAAAACGTACCTTGCTATGCCAGGTAAAGAGACATTATGATTGTAAAGTTGACACCAAATTCTAGGCTTCTTGGTTGCCATGATACCTGACTGATAATGCTGTCATTTTCCCTGTTTAAATCTAAGTCTTGCTGCTCACCTTCATCAGCACTGGTATAATTTCAGTTTTCTTCATTTCACTTACGAAACAACTTCAGCATTTATCACATATTTCATTGCACGTGGTTGTAGACCTTGAAAATCCTGCTGTACCCAGAGGATCTAAATGTATTTTGAAAAGCAACTCAGTGCCTTTCAGCTTCAAAGGCAGGAAGAAATTACAGGTACCAGGAATATATGGAACACTAGCGTTTTGCATGTTATGGCCACCCTCATTCAATCAAAGAAAGAACATTGATTACCATAATCTTACTGCCCACCCTGCAACCGCCAGGCATGTGACATGATCTCTGTTTTTAAGAAAGGGAAACTAAACCACAGGAACTGATTTATGGCATATGAAAAGTCTGAATCAATGCTGTGACTGAAATCTAAATTACCAGGTTTTAGTCGATGCCTATATTTTCAAAAAATAAAAAACATTTCAAAGAAAAATAATATTGAGGAACTAAAGCAACTACTGTACAGTTTATAATGTCTTAATATACAAATTGATGATATTCAAGTGAAATATTTCCATAAAGACCATTATCAAAAGACAATATGGGAGAGAAGAAGGCAGGGAAAGAGTGGGGTTTATTCAAATGTATACCATTCCCTAGTGTATTGGTGAGAGAGATGTAAGAAGAACGTTTCACATCAGAGCTGAAAGAGGGAAGATGCTTGCCCCAGAGCAATGGGATGGTTAGGGGAACCCACAATAACTGAGTCACTGGGCAATTTAAAGACTGGCAGACTGCCCATTGGTCAAAAGCAAGAAACATTATCCATGGTCTTTCCTGCAATGGGTGTAGGTAGAAAATGAGATTATCCCAGACAGCAGCTGTCAGTGTGAGCCTTTGATGGCAAAGATAGCAGTGGACACGTAGACTCAAACCATCTAC
Organism: Scolopax mira; assembly: GCA_004320125.1. Taxonomy (NCBI): domain Eukaryota; kingdom Metazoa; phylum Chordata; class Aves; order Charadriiformes; family Scolopacidae; genus Scolopax; species Scolopax mira. The sequence continues at coordinate 27,503 of BJBW01004927.1, forward strand.
AACAACCCTGTTTTGGGAGCCCCTAGATGTGTATCTGCTAGTCCCCAAAACTGTGATTAACAAGTGTCAATGCTTATTTTGCTGCTGTAGCTGCTGAGTAATAGGAAGGTTAAATCATTTGTGCAGGATGGGACAGAATTTTAGCTCACCACTGATGCCTTTTATGGACATGTTTGTAGCTCCAAGAGCTTCTGCTCTGACATTCATGTCCCCTGGATCCCTCCTGTCCTACCCTTACTTCACGTGAGACTTCATCTTTCACTAAAGCCCAAAGTCAGGAGGACACCAAGACATCCTCCCCTGGATGGGATCTGTAAGCAAGCCAATCACATCAGTTAACTTCAAGCACAGAATCAATGAGGATCTCTCAGGAGCTCCTGCCAGATTCCTGACAGATATTCGCCCCATCATCTGCTCCCTCCCTCCATGTGGGCAGGGCTGGTAGCAACCTAACTGCAACAAGATGAAATGGCACACAAGTCCCATGTCTACACACCAGCAGAGTGGTCATGCTGGACAATGAGTCTTCATCTGAGTCACAGGAAAGATTCATTTCCTACACAGGTTAGAATGAAGGAATACAAGCTGGAGCCAAAAATACCCTCTATTACTCCACATTTCAGAGCTCTTCTGAATCAGATACACTAGCCTCATTTCCCCCTTTCTCTTTTTTTTCTTACCCAATTAGCATCTCATTAACCATCTACCTACAGTGCCTCTAGTCTTAGCCCTATTTAGCCCCTCATTACATGACACAGAGCTTGGTAATCATCACTGCAGGGGGATCCGCAGAACATCTGCGGAAAAATCCAGCTCCTCCAGCCATGGCCCTGACTCCTCCTGGAGATGATCTCTTTGTTATGATTTTGTACATATGCAAACAGCTGCAGGCAACATAATCCATTTTCAAGTTGTATTTTCTTGACGACTTAAGTGCAGCCACCTGTTGCTGCAGGAGGAAGAAGCATATAACTGGGGATACTGGAACACCTTTCCATTTCTCTGTACTTATGTTTCCCAATTCATCATTTTTCTACCTCATCTATTTAGACTGGTGCTATCAACACAGATTTACGGTCCTTTCCTTAGTTTGTACCAGAGCATCTAAGTGCTATCTTTTAGGACCACAAAATTGAGCAGTTCTGCAGGTTGAAGACAGTAGTGATGTGGACCATGTTCCACCATAGTACAGGAGATCAGGAGAGGAAATATGACAAGTTCTGTAGTATTTCTTGGCCTAAAGTGGGTGATTTTTTTTTACCATTTCATCTTTTTAAAGGAACAAAATGCAGGGAATGGTCTGTGAAATAAACATCCTGAAATCTGAGCCAACTGTTTGCTTGGAGGTCTTCCACAGTCATCAGTCCTTTATTTCAACAATCATAATTAGAAAGAGAAGAAGAGAAAACCTAAAGCCAGCAACAGCTGTCAGCATTTCTCACGACCTTGTGTCAGAATATGTTTATTTATCACCACATGTGAATCACATGTATTCCAATCTGAAAATGAAGCCTGCTTCATGGTCAGGAGATCAGTAGAAAGAGTCCTCAGTTTCCCAGGAAGATCCCAGTCTATGTACAGTTAGTGCTGGCACTAGCTGTGAACTGCTTCTCAGTGAGGGGCTTCCTGGAGAAACATCAGGCATAAAGCTACTGCTCTGTGACATGTACACCTAAACAGACAGTAAAACACAATATGATACAAAGATGGCTCTTTACTCGCTTCCAGACTGAATTCAGAGACCTTGCCACCTGCATAAACAATAAGAAACCATCACACCTTCAGAGTTCAATTCTGTCTGCCAAGTTACTAAACTCTGGACCTCCAGAGATTTGTTTCATGTAAGCTTGGCCATGTCCAGGGGGGAATTCAAGATCTGTATTTTTCTGTTGCTGCTCTCTGTATGTAGCAACTGTCTTCTGAGGCGATGTATCAAGGGGGGAAAAATAAAAACTGAAAATCTAAAAAAAAGAGAAAATAATAGATATATAGGAAACAAAGGAAAAAAGATGATAGTTAATAGATGATTATGTAATCAACAGAAAGCTGTCTATATGTTACAGCCATAGATCTGTTACATTGCACAATTGGTTCTTGAGGTTCTTAGAATCACAATAAATCAAAATATGATACCATAGCCACCTGAAAAAATCAGGTGGCTGATACTGATACTGACATAAATACTTCTGAAACATCCAATTTACACTAGCTAATCTGCCTTGCAATACTCAGAATCACAGGGGTAAGGAAAATCCTTGAGAAAGCAAAATAGGGATTACTTGTTGATAGCAAACATTTCTGTCCCCACATAGAGGATGGCTAACCTGAGAGTCAATTGCCACAACTCCAGCAACTCCTGAATAAAGTATTATGGTATAAAATATTCAGGAGTATATGGGTTAATAATGCCAGTACAAACCAGGAGAGACAGCCTTGCATTCATCATTTGCTAATGTTCAGCCTTGAGCCAGACCAGAGTGGGAGACACAAAATAAATGACAGCCAGACAGGTTTGAAGTTAAAAACATGATAACTTACCACAGTCTTCCACTGGTGCTGAGCTGGAAGGGAGGGAAGATGATTTATTGACATTATCTTGGTTTATTTTTGTTTAAAAGCTTGGCAACAGAGAGTGAAGTGATACTGAAAAAATGTGTACAGGGTCCTGCTAGGAGACTTGATATATCTTTCTTAAATAGAGTTAGCAAAGGTCTCTGTGCAGTCTTTCAAGCAAAATGGTGAGCAAGATGGGAAATTATCTTTACTGAACAGTCTTTTACTGATGCTCTCACGTCTGTGGGGTACGTACAAGTGGAGGGAAGAGAAAACTAGTGAAATAGTTCAGTGTGAGGGCACTGTAAAGTCAAACCTTTCTTCAGTGTACCAAGCTGGAGATGCTGCATTATGGCATTCATTACTTTTGTGGTCCCTGTCAATTATTGGGGCAAAATCTGTGTCCTCCAGCATCCAGACAGAGATAATATTGAACAGATTTTCTTTAAAATAGTGCATATAAAATTTTAGACTCCAGACTTATGTTAGATCAACCTGAAAAAAATGACACAGGTTTGCAGGAGTAAAAGGGGGTGAACAACAAGCATTCATGAGTGAAATGCTGAGAAATGGCCAAGTACAAGGCCTTAGCCTTGGTCACACAGTGTGAGGCATCAGGCTGAGGTGGAAAAATATCTTTCGACTGAGTGCTTTCCTGATCAGCCATCTCCCAGTGCCTTGTGCTGGGGGTAAGCACAGGCTAGAAAGGCAAGCCAGAATAAGAAGACAAATTAGTGGTTAAGAGGATGTAATACATTCTTTAAGTCCCAAGATGACTTGATATGGAGCAACATAAAAACCCATTTCTGAAGGTGAAGTCTTTTGGGTATTTTACTGTTGTTATTTTTTTTTTTAAGAAAAAAATATCTGAGTTAAACCCACTCAATTTACCTTGTTCTGTTCAAATACAGCAAAAAGTTTATGTAAATTCGTTATTTTCTCTAGAAATGTCATCTGGCTTTGCTTCTTATTAAATATTAATACATTTATCTAGGGAAAAAAATTAAATTCCTTCCTTGGCAAATCCTCCGGAAGTAGAAAGTTAAACTGGAGGAATTAGAGATAACATTGTCTTCTGGGGAATCTCATCAGAGCAGATCCTTTTCCAGGGCTAACTTGCATTATGTAAAAGCTTTTCTGTACTTTCCACAGCCATAGTAGGAAACAGACAAAACAATAAAGTGGCACTGCCCATGGAATCAGAGCTTAGAGCTAATCTGCTATCTCCACGGAGAGGGGGGAGGAAAGATCAAGATTCAGTTTTCTGGTCACTTGCTCTGTCTTTTTAATTCTTGCGATAACCTAGAACCTTCTGCTTTGGAAAAATCAGATTACTCCCATACTTTCTTTCCTTCCTTCTCCATAACTAAAAAAAAATGGCCATGGCTCTGCGGACTCCCTTCCTTCACCATCCCTTGGTAGCCCTTGGCACTACACTTATTTGTTGTACACTTGGAGGGGTAGATAACTCCCCACCAATTTGGCCACACAGACCATCAGGCCCCAGACACCCTCAACAACCCCCATCCGTCTATGGGGACACTCAACAACATTCCCACATGGCAGGGCTTTCTCTTCTCTTCCACAAGCCAAGCTCCACCTTGCTCCTGGTGCTCATTCCAACATGTCACCAGGCTGTGTTTCTCAGCGCCATGCTCACCTAACCTCCTTTGTGCCATCCTGCTCCTTCTTGGCCTTTGGCAAGCATTAGGGCAGAGAAGGCCACAGCCAAAGAAATTTATTTGTCCTGTCAAAATCAAGAGCCAGGACATCTGTGGAAAGTCTTTGTTTTATATAACTTGCAGTTGCTAACTATATTGAGAAGAAAATCAGGATTTCCTCAAACTGGAATTCAAATTTTATTTAAGTTCAAAACTGTGCATTTTCAGAGTCTGCATCCAAGATCTGCTAATACCCATTTGCAAAAAAAAATAATTTCATAGCCAGTTGTAGATGAAGGTGATTTGCATTCATTTCATTTCCCAGCCATTTTGAGCCTCCAGCCCCGATGCCTCAGACCTCAAACATCCAGATGTTTCTTTCTCTGTAAGGACTTTCCTGCATAACCCACAGAAACCCAGCCATCCCCATCCTATTCAGCTTCATGGCTCCACACTCTCAGTGTCTCTTCAACTTAATCACTTTCTGGGCTTCTCCCATTTTAGCTCTCTTTTCTCTGCATGACTGGTTCTCTTTCCATTTTTGCCTAACCTGTCTCACTTTCTTTCCCCCCCACAAACATACCTCTTTCTACAGCCAACTGGCCATTTTCTGGACCAACAGTTTGTTCTGTTCACATGGATGATCTCCCTGCTTTGTCTGTCACATATCACCACAACAGTGTCTGTATTGCCAAAATAATCTCCACATCTCATGCCTGACCTTTCTCTTTGTTCTGATGAGAGGGGCAGCAAAAATTAAAGGGCAATAAAAGACATATCTTCTTGTGCCTTTCTTGCACACTGGATGCCTTCTTTTCTATTTTTGAATCCTTTCTGCATTAGAAATTTTGTACTGTTGTGATCTACAATAAAAGACACATCTTCAGCACCTGTGATGTGACTCTATTTCAGTCTCTCTTCCTTTTCAGCTCACACATTTTGTCCCCTTTCTTCTTGCCATTTTTTCAACAAAAGGAACTCTCTGTGTTATATCAAAGCAAGAGCTTCCTAGGGAAACATTCAATTCATGTTGTGAGTGCTGCATGTAGAGGCTCCTCATAAACATACCAACACTAATATTTTAAGAGTTCCCTCTCCCCTTCTCTCCTACTGGTTATGGTCAGGGAATTTGGACATGGACTTGGATATTTTGCCTCTTTTCTTTGTAAACAGTTAATTAGGAATAGGGTTCAGGTGTGCAAACCTGAATGGAAATTAGACACACACCTAGATCCAAATACCAGCAATATTTGGAGAAGACTGGATCAAAACCCAACCACATCAAGAATTTTCTCCTGCTTTGATTTTCCAGAAACAAGTTAGCCCTGTTCACCAGTCAGGTATTAAAGTATCAGACTTTGTTCCATTTTGCTTCCCCAAAACAACAGAAGTACTCTCACACTTGGTTCTTTGACACTGGAGTAGAAATCATATGGTTCACAAGGACTAGAAGAAACAGGACTTTGGGCTAAATTCAAATTGCCATTCTTATAAGTCTTGCAGTAATGATTTCCTTCCACTGGCATATTCATACAGGGCAGTGTGAGTATGTCCAGTCTGCTGAAGGACTCATTTTTATAAGTCATTTCTTTTGGATGGGTGGATTACTGCACTCTCCTGCACTCTGGCTGACAAGACAACAGTCAGGGTCTTTGCCTATGCAGGAGACCCTGGGGCAGAAAAATTAAGCACCCCTTCTCTTTCTGAGTTTACCACTGTATGGGGTTACTTTTGGCTGTAGTCAGCAAGTAGCAAAATAAGAATCCCTCTTACTCAGAGACAAGGTATCGTATCCAGGAATGTGAGTGTGTGTGTGTGTGTGTGTTTTAATATCAGAAGAAATTAAACTAATGATGCGAAATGAACATGAAAATTTGCAACAGAACAATTTGATTGTTCCGGGAAAACACATCTCCCATTTTTAATCATAGTAATTAATTTCAAAGATTAAGAGGATTCATAGATGAAAATAAAGCATTAAGATTAGAAGAGGGATATGAATTTTACTGGGCTTTTGTGTAGTCATAGGATTTTTTTCATATTAATTTTAAAAGCATAGATGATGAAGATATAAAATTAATGCTTAATATTTATATACTGTAGTGCTTTTCATCTTCAAAGCATTTTGCAAACATTACCTCAGTTGCAGAAAACTTGAGAAGAAATGGATTTCACTTTATAAAAGCAAATGATTCAGTTGCCTCCATATTAGACTGCAGACAAAAGACATCTCTGCCATTCATGTCAAGTTACTGGTAAGTATTAAACTGGAAACAGATGTACATCAAGGAAAGTTACTTTTGAAAAAGAAAAATCTGGCATTTGAAATTATAAAAATGAAGTCTTAAGGAAAGGGAGATAAGAATTCATACATCTTCACAGGTCAGACAAGGTGAAATTCACTCCTGTGCACAAGTGTTTGAGTGGGATGTAATTGGTACATAGATCCTACCTGGCATTCTGATGAATTTCACCCACGGTCTCCAAATAGATGGATGAACATTAGCTACTGCACAGTTCTTGCAAAACCAACCCATCTTTCTACTTGGCTAATCTCAGCCCAACCATGAAAGTGAACAACCTAAACCATTATTCCCCATTGTCCCTGTTAAAATGGGCATACAGACCATTTCTTGAGCAACTGAGATTGTGCTCAGTGTGCCCTGACTGCCACAATTAGGCAACCTCCATTCAAGAAAGTCTCCCCCAAATATTTTCATTCCTAGCTATTACTAGTTGTAAAGGTCAGTGTCAAACAGCTTTTTGTGCCATTCCCAAAGTAAACTGCAGACACGAACCTGTCATACCTCAGCAACACTGGGCTTGCCTTCTCATTTTGTTGCCATGATGTAACAACACTGATTTCCAATATTTTGTGAATAGAGCAGTGGAACCAAGATATTGCCCTCAAAGTGCCTTTTTTTTCACATTTTATGAGTCCCTTGATACCTGAGTTCCTTCATAACTCTGGAGAGAAGGTGAACTGTAGTATCTCTTTGCTCATCATCCTTGACCTCAAAGTACCCCTTTCTCCAACTCAGCCTTGAACTCATCCCTAAGCTCCCCACTGGAGTTATTCTCTCTGGAAAGCCCTCCTTGCAAGGGTTGAGAATAACACTCCGGTACACTGAAATAATCTATCTGCACCCTGCAAACATAAATTGCATGTCAAGCACCCTGTGATAATTACAAATTGCTTGGTGTACCATGCCTGGGCAGTGCCCAAGCCCTGACCTTAAGCAACCACTGTGGCCCATCAGAGCTCACAGTGCTGCCCACTGTGCAACCTCGGGCTCTTGCAGTAACAACTGGTTCACAACCACAAATCCTGGAGAACAGCTGCAAAAAACAGCATCCTGGAAACTGTATGAGCACGTAGCTTAAATAACCAAGAGGAAAAAATGCATCCAAACCCTTTAATTGCTTCAGTCTCTAAAGCACAAGGAAGAAAAAGGGAGAAAGGAGCAGCACTCTGAACTGCTTACTTACAGATATGTATACATTGAGCTTATTGCATACACTAGACTGTACTTTCTGAAATCTCTCCTTATTAAGAACTCAAGCAAATTACCACTGAAGAGCTCTCATCAACACTGTATTATAAAGTCAGTAAAAGACTGAATCAGCCCTGACAGAGAAGAAGTGCCTTGCAGCTCCACCTGAGTGTGAGAGCGGAAGGCAGGTTCAAACAGGCTGGAATAATTATGAGTTGTTTGCAGTTCTGCTTGGATAGGAGGTGTTCGTTGTCATGCTTTTTTAATTGCTAAGTCCTTCTGTAGCACAATTTACTTTCATTTGATTGTTACAGTCACCGATGACATTTAGAAAGAGTTTGTGTGAGACACGGTGACTCCTGGAACAGTTACTATACAGTGAGCAGAATAATATGCTGTAGAAAACATGAAAATTCAAAGGTGGTTGCATCTATGAGACACGAATATAAAACCTCATTACAACAGCTAACGGCAAACCCCTGAAACACCTGAAATTTAGCTAGTGACACAGTGCAGTAACTTTAATTTGATCACATTTCCCATACGCAAAGAAAACACATAGCTCGAACCGGGCCTCCATCTACCTGCTGTTTTAGAAGGTAGTATAATAAATTGCTCTGCACTGAAAACGGTTATGTGCCAAATGAGCCAGAAGGGAGCATGGGGGGCAGTGGAAAATAGAGATTTGGAAACATTTAAGAGCATTTCACAATAAAACCTGAAAGCCATATTCCTACTATCAGAGAGTTTACTGACTAAAAACCATAACTTGTCTTAACTGAAAAACCAGAGCAGCTAAAAGTATGTGAATATGCATGCATGTAAATCACATATACATAACCACTCAAAGGTAGTGTGCATACACGAATATGTATTATAGACATTTTGCCTATAGTTATGCACTTACTGGACCAGAAAAAAAAGTGGTAATAAACACATAGTTCAGATTTATATAGAGAAACTGCTAAGTGAAGGAAAATAACAAACAGTACCAGCAGTTTCTGTTGTTTACTGGGGTGCAAAGGAGTTTTTGAGGGTTTTGGTCTAATATTTCTAAAAGGTCCTAAGTTTGTCAGGGGATGATGACAAGAATTTTCTGGAATTTGTTAGGTCAGAGACACAAGGTGTTTGTTCTTATGGGTGATTCTGACTTCTGCCTTTGCTCCATGGTTTTCCTGAGACTCAGGTGAACCGGGATGAATGATCAGGTTGTCCTCTCTAGTCCCGTCTAGTCCAGCAAAAGTAATCCTAACCACAGTGTTAATATGTTATTGCAGGACAATACAAGCGGTACTGGAACAGCAGAACTGATACATATTTTTTCCAGCGTTCAGGGCAACGACTCAGGGACATCTTTCTAATCTAGTAATGATGTTCCAGGATGTTAGACATCAGCCATTTAAAGTTCAGCCTTTTCAAATCAATAAGAACAGATCAATTGCGCTCAAGAATTTTAACTCGGAATAGGAAATGTACGCTAGAATGTGGCAGCAAGCACAGAGCATCAAGATGCAGGAGCAGAGCCAGGAGTGATGATTCAGCCTTGGCCACAGCACAGCACCCAAATTCTGATGCCTTGGAGGGGGATCACAACTACCACCAGGGTCAGGGCAAATCCCCTGTTCGGTGAAAGACACAGGGGAGCAATGTTTCCTTTTTCAGAGAGAAAGCTCAAGCCTGACTTCATTTTAGTTTACAAGGGCAGAACTCCTCTCTTTGCATGTTATCTGTCCAATGTTTACATATCTCAGCCCAGTTGATTCCAGAGGGTTCTCTGAGCAGCAGAACAGGAGAGGCCAGTTCATGTGACTTGCGGCAGTGGCCGAAAGCAAGCATCCCCAAGGGTGACATACCCAGCCAGCCCCAGGGAAGACCCAAGATGCCTGACAGGGGCCAGGGATCTCACAACACCTGTGTTACCTTTCTCCTGTGTGGACCATTCAGGACTTAACATCCAAGAGATCTGCAGACCCTCCTCCTCTGCTCAGTGTACTAGGTGTAGTGGGGAAAGGGTTAATTGTTCCCAGGACCTAGCAGGGACACAGGTATTCCATCCCATTTGAGCCACGGCCAGGGGGATGGCCTGAGCTAGGGGAAGGGAAGGGACAGGAAGTGAGGGACGGGAAGTGAGGGAAGGGGAGGAAGTTCCCCTCCCTTCCCTGCAAAAGGAGCAGAGCGGTCGGGTGTGTTCTGAGTGCATCAGCAAGTAGCAGTATCGTAATCGCGGTTGTGTTATTGTTGTTGTTTCTTGCGCCCTTTGCTGTTCTGTTCTGTTTGCTTGCTGTTCTGTTAAATTGCCTTTGTCTCAACCCACGAGTTTTGCCTTTTTCTTTCGATTTTTCCCTCGCGGTGGCAGTGGGGGCTCTGGTCTGCGCGAGCGGCTGCCATGTGGTCCTTTGTTGCTGTCTGAGACCAAACCATGACACTCAGCTATCTGCATCCCTGGAAAATATGAAAGCTTGATATCCTCATCCTTCCCAAAAATCTGTCAGAGACAAACCTAAGCAATCAGGACATATCATTTTTTGGAAACAAGAAGAAAATGGGGTAAGAACTGTAGAACCAGAAGATAACCTTATTTAGAGAGGGATTTTATTTTGTTGATGACATTTTTATTCTGGGATAACAGATGGGGATATTCTAAATGTTCCACTTCCATAATGATCTTTGCTATACAGCCTGTAATGAGTCAGGATGGCATATGATATCTTCCTGAATGGGCTACAAACCAAGCGTTATTTTCCTTATGAAGATTCCCTGTAAAAGGAAAAAATGGAAAGAATCTTTTTATTAGACCCACTGATTAAGCTGAAAACCACACAAACATCTTGGTGGGTCAAGGGACTGAAAGCTTCTCTGCTTCTCCAATGCCATCAGCTAGCTTACCAAAAGTTAAGACCTGCCCTTGCAATCCTTCTCATGACTATAGTAGCTCCAAAAGTCTGTTATGGATGCTGCGATCAATATCCATTGTGAGCCTGACAGAGGGGAGTCACAAGACTAAGGTGGGCGTAAAGCAAAAAAATATATCCACATCTGTTTCAAAATGAAAGATGAAGGTGAAACTGAAAGATGAGTTCTCTGCATCCCAACTAGAAAAAAAAAATAATCTTGGAAGCATAGTCACTACATTATTTCCTATCTTGTACAAACACAAAATAAATAGATGTGTCAAACTGCATTGAAAACTGAATAACTGCAGAGCAAAGGTATAAGAATCCTTAACATTAACCACAAATTCTGTTGAAATTTTTACCTCAGAAAACTCAGCCCCACCTTAGTCTAAATTTTCTGGAGAAAAATAGTTTGGAGCTAATTTTATAAAAGAAAATTAAAATACTTGATTGGGCCAAGTTAACCTAAAACTCTACATCTATCTGAGTGATCAAAGTGACCCCCATTACATTTTCCTCATTCATCACAGGCTATTTGTCCTCATTGGACTACAAGTCCCACGAGGCACCAAGATCCAGCTCCACATAACTGGACTATGGGCTTACGCCCCAAATTGTTATGGTGCCAACACAGGCACAGAGGTTACCAATAAGCAAATCCTAAAGTGTCAGTACATTCAAACAAATTCCATCTGACAGAGACAGTTAAAACATAGAATCAAACACGTTGAAACAATACAATTTGACATTTATAGATCGATACATTTGAAGCTTTTGTTTTCCAAAGTTTTGTTTGTAATGATAAATGTCTAAATATCAGAATTCCTCAAGGGAAACTCAGCTTTTCAGCCCTCTGTAGCAATAATAGCAGACTTTTCTTCCTTAGCCACAGAAATCTGTAGATATGTAAATGGGATGATAATTGACTTTCTATTGCTCAGCTAGAAATCTGATTGCATACCCAAACTTCACAGGTTTACAATCAATCCCAGATTTGTTCTTTACAACAAAGCTTGAACCCCGTCCAGGTTAAAGCTGAGTCTCAGATGCAAAAGGAGGAGAAATTTCACTTGGCTTCTTCCCTCTTGCAAGCCCAAATGCTGCTGCAGAGGAAGTGGTGTTGCCTGCAGATCTAGTCCAGGTGTCAAGGTCGCCAGCATCATCTGGGTGTTGCACTACAACCAAATCCATCATGCTCTCTCTCCCTCCAGCTGGACTAAGGACTGGTTTCCTGAGCAAGCTCCATGTGTTAGAGGAAAGCTTTCTGGTTTAAAACTAGATTAGTTCTGCTTTATTGAACATCCAAAGCTTATGATATTTAAAATGCTGGAATTTTATTGCCTTTAACCATCGTATTATAAGCACGTGAAGTTTCAGCAAAATTAAGGGAAAACTGTTTATTCTAAGAAATGCTTGGGTTGGCAATCCAATAAACTCTCTAATAAGTTGCAAATTTAAGTCATCACTGAACCACAACCAACAGTATAATTAGCCCAGTGTACACCTCAGCTCTTAATCATTGTACGAAGACCCTGTGACTCACAAATGATTCTAACCATTTTAAGGACAGGACTGCAAGGTTGGTCCTCAAAATATGACAGTTTGGAGCCTTCAGTCATGCAGGCCTAAAATGCTATCTTTTTCTATTTCTGCTCTGCATTATTATTGTTCTATATCATTGAGGTTCATCTGTTGTAAGAAAAATCTCATTGGAGATGATTCCATTACTGCCTTGTGCAGACACATAGCCAGGAACAGCTCCTGTTCCCAAAGCGCAAGAGCAAACAAAATAAAAAGATGAGTGAGGAGAGAAAAGGAATGAGAGAAAGTATGACTTACCCATCCTGACTTGGTGGATCACTGGCCTTCACCTTGGCATTGTTGTTTCCTTGGTTGTACAGACAGGCTATTCCCTCACAAAGGCAGAGCAGAATCACTCATTCCTTTCATTACATCCTTCACAGTTAGTGAAGAGAGCGTTTGAAGTGCCATGAGTTTTGTGGCATACGTATTCACTCACCATCATCACTTGTTAAGGGCAAAGTGCTGTAGAAGGCATCTTGCAACTTATCACCATCTCATGTTAACAAGTTGAAAAGTGTGGGGACTGGAACAATGTCCTCTTGTTATCTTCTCAACCATCTCTTAAAGCAAGAACCTTAGCTTTTTGTTAGGAAAAAATAGTTCTAGTCCATGTGGTGTGAAAAAATAACATAGTTTCACAGCATATTCTATTTAGTGTATGGTAAGAAAATGAGAAACCACTAACTCCAAATCTTTCCATTTACAAAATGATTTCAAGTGTTGGCTGGAAACCATTATTTGCTGTAGCCTGCAAAGGTATCTAGTTGAATTGCCTTTTATGCTTAAGACCTTACAGGTCTGTGCTCAGACGTTCTTCATACCATGTGTACAGTGAATATAAAAGACCTCCGCTGTCTTCCACCAGCTTTACACTAGATAAAATCTGTTGGCTTTAATGAAGATGCACCTTTTTATATATCTGTGTAAGTAAAAAGAGAACCAGATCCTCTCAGTGAAAATGTCAGGTTGCTAATAGTGTTCATTTTTAGTGTAGAAATAATGAGGAGGAATATCTGGCACAGAATTTTCCCAGCATAAGGAATAATACATAAAGATGAGATTCATCTCAGACATTTCTACTCTTCCAAAAGATACGTCCCAGCACCTTACATAGTAGATATAGTGAGGGATATCCATGAAGAATCCAATCCCTTTTAGCTATTGGTCTTGGGATGAGATAAAACTTCACTGGAAATGTTTCTTCCTCCCTCCATAGATTGTAAAGGAAATCTATATTAGTAGCTGAGGCTAGAAAACTAAATTGACATGAATCCTGTCGTTGATCTCTACATTTGTTAATGACCTATAAGGCTGCAAATATTCAGCTTCACTATGAAACAGTGTTTTGGTCATTCAGCATCCATGGTGAGCCTAAAGCAAGGAAATCCAACAGCTTTGTGAGCAAATTTATTTCATAATAACCATGCTGCAAAATCAAATCAGAGTATTTGTTTGCTTGATCCCAGATGATTTTTTTCTTCCCAAGCTGTCCAGTGAAGTACAATGTTTTGTTTACCCAGAAAATTAATAATTTGTTTCTTATTATATGTTTTACTTTTATTTGTTTTTAAGTGAAGCACAGACAGGGTGGTTCCTATCAAATTAAAAATTTTATGCCTTTTGTGCATAATAAAACACACATTCTTGTTTTATATTAAATGTTTTGTTTTATTTTTTTTTACAAAACAATCCTCAATCAAATAGGAATAATTTGGTTAACATGAAGTTTCGGTTTTCAACAAGGAAATTATTCATCCAAAGAGACTTGAAACATTAGAATCGTTAACTCATTACAGTTTGTGATATATCCCCAGTGCAGTGTTAGGAGGACATTTTCCATGTTATTAAATTTGAGCCAGTCTGGAATTGATGTATTTGCAAAGACTGACGAAGCATCAGATCTTTTGATCATGACCTTGCGCAACATATTCCAAGGCAGCAACTTACTGAAAAGAGTGGGTGCTTTCCTTTTTACCCTTAAGACCATTGTATGTTGGCTGCTGCATGTATTTAATCATAGTGCATGCAGTGATATTTAATGACACAAAAGCTATGAGGTTGCTCTGTGTCACTGTGTCATCTGCCCTTTTATCCATCAAATATTTTATGATGATCTTAAAGGCGCCTGCCATAGTCTTGAGTGTGTTTGACATGCAGCATCCAACTGCATCTAGTTTAAAGTGTCATTATGCAAAGTGCCTCCTAATATGCTTTGTATATATAAATACAATTGCAGGTTAAAACAGAAATCTTTCAGGTGAGGGACAAAATGTTCCAGGAGAGGAGAAAACACACTTTCAGCTTAGAAATCAATCTGAGTGGTATCCTCATGTCAGAAACAGTCCATGAGAAGGGTCTTTCACCATAAAATGGAAGTTGCTTATCAGAAAAAAAAAGAATTATGTAGTGTCACCATATATCACATCAATTTACAGTAGTGTGAGGCCTCATAGGGAGCCTTTTTGCTAGGGAGGATTAGGACAACACACAAGCCACTTTTCCAGGCAGATATAAACCATAAATCAAACACAAGCATCTACCCTTAGCACTCCACACCATCTCCTTCACCCTGACTAGGTTCTCACATGTTTCTAAATTCTGATCAAGTCCTAACAATCTTCAAGTTTGGTCCCCCAAACCTCTGTTTGCTCATCTGTCTTCTAAGTCTGCTAGTTCTTACTTCTCACTAGAGAGTTTTCTTATAGAATAAGGAAATCAAGACCTTAAATCAAATTTCTCTGAGATGAGTTTTTATATGTTCTCTCTGTTATATGCTTGAATAATTCTGAGCAAAACATTTATTGCTGAGGCCTGCACCATGTAACTTGACCATCGAAGTAGTGATACAGAAGACAGAGAAAAAAATATACTGGGTTAATGAACCATGTTCCCATCTTTGCCTGCTGCAAAAGACCTTCCAAGTGGAACTTATTGAGGTTTCCTTTGTGTCATTCTATTTATCTGAAGACCTTAATTCTTCCAAATGTTTTACCACTGGGGTTTGATGTTATTATGCTGTCACAGGAAAAGTTTTGGAGTGCAAGATTTCAAGGAGTTCTGAACATTATGACACGACGTTATGTTTTCCCTCAAAAATCTCTTCTGTGCCCAAGAACATCTCTCCTGAGTTCTGTGCTGAATAAGTACTCAGCATTTTAAAAAAAAATCACATAGCTTAAGAAACAGAATATGCAGAGACAGTTCTATCCAAACTGTCACGATCTTCACATTTTAAATTTAAATTTTATCTACTTTTTTTTCCAAATGAGTAATTCATACTTTAACAGTTTAAATGCAAAACCAAATTGTTTTGTATATCACATTAGTCAACTATTTGTATTCTTTATAATGGTTACGTTCTGTTTATTTTGCTTCATGTACATGATCAAAGGCTAACAGACAGATAGCTTAGATGGTGGAAGAAGTGTTTATTCACAGTTATTTTTAGCTCTAGCAGAAACATATGACATTGTGCTGAATATTTTCCATTTATTGGATGAGAAATCAGAAGGCATTGCCAGCTAGCTGCTTCCCCTTATAATTTATGTCTCAAACACTTGAAGTTGCCAGCCTGAGAATCCTCTCTACTCTAAGAATCCTACTAAGAAGTACAATAGTTTGCCCTGTGCCAATGAACTTCTTTCAAGAACTGAAAGTAAAAATATACATTTTGTCAGAAAGAAGTACACTGCAGTAACAAAAATGAAGAAGGACAGAAATGTTTCTGTGAAGAATACAAGACGGGCTTGGTTTGGATGAGAGGCTGAAATGAAGGCTAAAGAAGAAGGCATGTGTCATTGGTACCCCAAAATAATTTCTGTATGGGAAGTAAAAAGCAGCTCTGGCTGTACCTGCGTCTCATTTCACCACCAAATTTTGACATGCAGGAAAGAAACTCATAAAGATTTTTCAACTTATCTGGTCCTTCATAGAAGCATAGAATCATAGAATTGTTTGAGTTGGCAGGGACCTTAAAGATCATTGAGTTCCAAACCTCCTGCCCTGGTCAGGGATGTCTCCCACTAAAGCAGGTTGGTCAAAGCCCCATCCAGCATGGGCTTGAACACTTCCAGGGATGGGGCATCCACAACTGTAAAAATTTTTTTCTGGTGTCTAATCTAAATCTCCCCTCTTCCAATATAAAACTGTTGTCCCTTGTCCTGTCACTACATTTCCTTGTGAAGAGTCCCTCTCCGGCTCTTTTGTAGGCTCTCTTCAGATATTGATAGGCTGTTATAAGGTCTCCCCAGAGCTTTTTCTTCTCCAGGCTGAACAACCCCAGCTCTCTCAGCTTGTCTTCACAGAAGAGGTGTTCCATCCTTCTGATCAGATGATTAACTGGGTGAGACTACCCACTCCCTGGCTGATCCACTGCTCTCACCAGCGAGGATGCCAATGGAGTTGGTGGTTTTGCAATACATCCGTACTATTGACTGGATGATAATCTCAGACTTAATTCTCTGACAGCAGCTAATGGGTTTTTCAGTCATCACCATCAACATAGGCCAGTTGAGCAACATTGAACCAGATGCTGTTTATTGTATTGCCATCTACTCTTGACTGTTTGCCAATTTTTCTTTTAATAAAAAATCTCTTTCTTCCTGTTTGTGCAGAAATCCGTCACGGAAAACAATTTTATTTACAGTATACTCTGGCTACTGGCTATGCCCAAAAATAGTGCTTAACAACAGGAGATAAAGATCTGCCACTAGTGCCTCTGCGGAAAGTGCTGCATCTAATGCCAGCCATATAATTACCGCTCTTTCCACCTCCAGTAA
Source organism: Scolopax mira (assembly GCA_004320125.1). Taxonomy (NCBI): domain Eukaryota; kingdom Metazoa; phylum Chordata; class Aves; order Charadriiformes; family Scolopacidae; genus Scolopax; species Scolopax mira. The sequence continues at coordinate 44,467 of BJBW01004927.1, forward strand.
CATTTATAGTCAGTACTGTCATTCAGGGTTTCATGAGGATGGACTTTCATGCTTTATGGCGAGTACATTAATAGCTTCTAACTACTGAAGTTTCTAATCATCCATATTGAAAAAAAGAAATTTATTACCACCCTATTAGAGACATTTTAATGTTCTACAAGCATATTATTTGCACATTTGAGAAAAAGTCATCAATAAGTCCTTTCTAAGGAGATTACTTTAATGGAACTAAATAACATAATGATTCTGCAGACTGGGTGAATGTTACTCCACTGCTAACAACCAAAAAACTCCTCAAGGAGGGAGAATCAGCTGGTGTTTCGGTGGTGAATGCCGTCTTGGTTAACTCAGCAAAGACTAAGTTGGTTATATTGGGAACAGTCGCCAAGGAGCTACAGATTGTGATTTACAGGCAATGAAAGAGGATTATAACTTCTGTAGAATGAAAACCAAAGGGCCACATGTGGAGCTATCCCAGCCTCTACAGAAAAAGAAATTTGGAGGAGGGAAAAGTCTTTTTGTCATTTTTGTTTGCTGCAAAGCTTCACCTGAATTGTGACAGTTTAGGAATCTAATGTTGTTCTCCATTATGGTAGCAGAACTTTGAGATCTCCAGTCCAAACCACTGCAGAGGACAGGGCCAGCCCAGAGCTGGTTGCTCTGGGCTGTGTCTGGTCAAATTTTGAATATCTCTGAGGGTGAAGACTTCACAACCTCCTTAGCCCCTTGTTTCCATGTTTGATCACCTCATTGGGGAAAAAACAACAACTGAGTATCTACCTTTCTACATGAGTATCTACCTTTCTGCAACTTGTATCTGCAGCCTCTGATCTCATTGATGTTACTGCTGAGAAGAGTCTGGTTCTCTTCACTAGCCTTCTCTACACTTTTCATCAGGCAGCCGAAGCCAGCTGCTTCAGGATTGCTCAGGTCTGTCCTGAGAGTGAGGTTTCCCTCAATTTGTCCCCTGAAAACACTGAATGATTCCCCAGAGTTTCCAATAAGCACACATAAGAGATGCCAGGAGGACCATTTCTGTGGGCTATCACCCCGACTACTTTTCTCAAGCCAGGCAGGAAAGGCAGATTGCTGTTGATGCAGCCTCTTTACTTCATGTCCATGAGCATCAGCAGATGAAAAACGTAAAGATTCCTCATGCTGTTGTCACAAAATTTCCCTCAAATAAATGCAGCCTTTCTGTAAAGATGTGATAACACACTGAGTATCAGCGATAAGAGATTTCCAGGTGAGATATCTGCGTCAGCCACTAAGCAGCACCTCACTACTGCTGGCATTAATTATATATCTGGGGACTTCCATCTGGTAACTGTGTGTGGTGTGGTTGGAGGCATCACTGTCACTTCATGTGGCTTTAAGAGTTTCTGTGATGCACTCAGAAAATGCTGCCTCAGACCCTGTGGCAGGACCATGGTCCCATGGCACAAGCAGAAGAGCATGGAGAAGAGCAAGCACCCAGCAGCGACGGATCTCTGCACATCCTCTCGTATCACACTCACCCCACCACACTCTGATACTGCGGATGGATGGGAGCAGAGATGATGGACACTGCTGAAGCTGGCATTGTCCCTGCTGCCCACCGGCACATTCCAATCTCATGTGCCTTCAACCCCAGTGGAGGCATGTTGAACCATGCCACTGTTCAAACCACCAGCTCTCCTTGTAATTCAATATCTCTTCAAGTTCCTTTTTTGATTATCTGTCTGAAAACAAAACTCTGTAGCTAAGCATTACTTCTTTTTTATTTCACTGCTGCTGCTGCTGTGTCAGGGCAGTGGTATTAATTTGGACACATCAAAAAATCTCCTTTTGGGTTTCCTTCTTGCAGCGTCAAGTCAAGCAAAGCAAACAATGAAATATTGGGACTGAATAAAGGAATAAAGCATTAGGCTTTATATTAGTAACAAAATTTATTTCACTGCTGGTTTAGCTCACTCCCATCCTTGCCACAAGGCAAACGTCTGGATATATTTTATGGAAGCAAATGCAAGGAATGCTGTGGCCATGGTGCAGTGCTGTGCAGCAAGGGGCCTTAAAAGCCTGCAGCACCCTTGCATGCATTTCAAAAGCATGAATAAGGATTTTTACACAGTGCTGATTTCAGGTAAAACACCGTCACTTCTATAAATATGCTCATCCGTGTACATGTAGCTCTGAACACCTGGTGAATTTGTCAAAATTGCCGCGGATGCCAGGAAAAGGCCATTTGCAGCCCATCTCTGATTCAGTGATATTTGTGATAATTTCATCACCCCAATTTTGCTCTAAATCTTTTTTTTCCTCTTGGGAGATGTTAAACAACTGTTCCTTTATAAATGTAATTACTTGCAGAGGGCAGAAGTCCAGAAGAAAAAAGTGCTGAAAAATGAATTTTTCCAATTGCCTTGAAGCAATAATTGTTTTATCAGTTCACTAAAATGCTCAAGTCTTTACCTCTTTATCTGAAATTACTCTGGGAAATTGTTTCAATCTCAAAAATTAGTCTGAGATGGGAAAGACAGGTTGTCTGCAATCTCAAGCACATCTCATGCTCTTCTTCACTGTTACTTGAAGGAAGATCTGAGTCAACACTTTCTGTCTGCCAATGGAGTTACTCCATGTAGACACTGTTTTATTTGAATAGATACCTACATGAGCAGAAGACTGGGTTTAAATCTCGACCATTTCCCAATGAGGGAATTGCCATGCAAAAACACACATGTGCACACACACCCCATTTTTTTTCACGTGATAAATGTATACAGTGGGGTTTAAAAGAATGAAAAATATTGGTTCCAAAAATCTTACATTGTTCCTGCATGAGAATACAGTGGACTTTTATTGTCTAGGAGCCTGAAATATGGGAAATGGGAAAGCTGGAAAAGAACTCTTTAAAGGAAAGACATGAATGAAAGCTGCAACAGAAAATATTCATTGTTATTCAGAAATACCACATGCACCTACCCACTTCCACTTCCACACAGTAAACTTGCTTTTAAGTCAGTAACAGAAAAAATTTCTGAAAGCTTGAAGTTAGTATTTTGTTGTGCTGGCTACAGCCCAACTGGTGTGATTGAGCTGATGCTCAGAAAAGATTCACATCAACATCATATTGAAACTTTTTCTGTCTTGTGTAGAATGTTTAAGGAGAATCCATTTCCCCTACCCAAACATATTGATTCCTTTTTCTTTCCTCATGAAAAACAAGTGCCTTGAGTCTTTACAAAACACACATTGATCTTTCTTTTCTGTGTGTGTATGAACATAAATACAAGCATATACACTAATTTTATGTTCATATATCTGTGTATATATGTATCTATATGTGTACGTGGGTGTGTATATGAGACACCCGTTCACATTAGTAAAATTACATGCCACCAAAAGAAGATGGCTGATCCTTTGCAAAATAGTACCACTTTTATCCACAGTACAAACCATGGTGACACCCAGTGCCAGTGGAGGAGCCTCATGAGCAAAAGAAGTTCACAATCTGCTTTGCTGGTCCACTCCTCACAGGTAACTGTCTTCTATTCAGACCATTTGTGTTCTCTGGGACAGGAGAGGAGAGGGGTCAGTCCCTGTCCCAATGTGACAAAGGGACACAAGCTACGGGTTTCTGACAGCTCTGCCAGAAAAGTGTCTCAGTGGGAGGAACTGTGATGACAAACCACCAGCCAGATCCAGAGCTGCTTTTCCTTCCGGCATCTCCTCCGTGGTGAACACAAATGGGTTTGCATCAGCATTTCGTATCATTGCACGAGGATGACTCAGCCACAGGATCCTTACATTTATAAATGGGAGAAGGAAACTAAACCCACCCCAAGCAAACCACGATTGCTGTTCCCTTGTGCTGGTGAAGTCTGAGATTACTAATTAAAATCTCCATATTAAAGAAGGCAGACAGGAAGTCCCCAACAAAATGTAATTGGAGGAAGGGCAGAGGGGATTAAGTTTTATGGCATTGAAAACAGAGAAATTAGAGGCTGGAAAATGTCAAGAGCTCAAAATGAAGTGTTTGAAATTAGCTTTTTATGTATTTATTTTCAGATCATTGGTTTGATGGGAAAAAAGCACATCAAGATTTTGATTTTTTCATTCTATCTTAGAACAGGGAATAACTTGTTCTAATTTCAGAGATTCTCAAAGGATGAAAAAACATTTATTTCTTAGCTTTGGCTGAGCAAGGGTCATTGCTGATTTCCCATGCTTCTTTCCATGGATTCTTGCCATTAATATATCTCACATCCACCCACTGCTACGGACAGCATAGGTCTTGAAAGTATAGGGTGCATTAGTGTTCTGTGTGTATGCATAGTGCTAATACATCCTGTCAACAGAGAATAAGCTGTTCCATATCAAGATTGGATGTTGACATCTTAGTATAAAGAATAAATTCTTTTATTCTACATCAGACTTACAAATTTGATCTCTCTTTCAGTGGGTGATCAAAGTTGGACACCAGTTCCACCTTTGCTGCTGAGTCCAAGTTGGTGGAATAGGACCAGAGTGTGGCAAGTGTCCATCTAAGTCGTAAGGTCCCAAAAAAGAGCCAGATGCTTTGTCACAAGGTAACTATGCCGTATGGTGCCAGGTAGCCCTCCCTCCCCTCTGAGCTCTCTTTCTCCTGCACGCTCTAGCAAGCTTAAGGTTCCTCATCCAAAAAACTGGAATCTGTAAATTATATTGTGCGATACAAACACAGCAGGGTAAGTGAAGGACATTTGGAATGTCCAAGGGGTTCTTGTAGTGATGAAGCAGGGATTTTTTCAGTCACTCAGTTCTTAGAAATGTACAGAACAAATAATTTTTTTCCAGTACTATTAATATTCTCTTTATAAGCATAAAATTTTCATCACTTGGTGCCTCAAAAGCTTCTTTCCATCACATCTTCAGATATCCTCTCAGGTGCAACAAGACTACCAGCAGTCTCTCTTCCAGGGACCCCTCCTCATAGGACTGAAAAGATTCTGTATAATTGTAAAATTAGTCAAGTGCAAACACATGTCGGCAGGCAATGGTACAGGGAGATACAGTTCTCTTATCTCAGTGTTTGCAAACATTTCCCAGCTCTCAACAAAGGATTTTCCAGTCTCAATGGTAAAGAAAAAAATAGCTTTGAAACATGTCTGAACAATGGCATCATTACAGGAAACCTGGAGGGCTCTTGTAGTATCCTGGTCTGAATCTACTGGATGTACATACTATTTAACTCTCCAAGCTAATCCAATGAAAAGCTCTGTTACATCTTTGGCCTCAAGAAAGCAGCTACCTAGTAAGAGTTGATGTGAAAAAATTAGTTTGCCACTTACCATTACACTGATCAATAATCTCTTAACTCTAACCTTGCTAACAGTGGACTGTACTACGATTTATAGCCAATCATTTGAACTTTCATTCGTCTAGAGTTATAGTCATCTTAAAAAAAATAGGTAGATTATCAGTGGACAGAATTAAGCATTTAACCTTTACACAGAGGCTTAATATTAAACTTAATCCAGGGCATTTGTCCTTTCCCTTCAATGTCACAGCCTGATAGCATTTGTTGCTCGAATTTTAAAAGTTTTTGACTCGTGTATCATTTTGTTCAGTATTGAGTCAGGGGGATGTCAGGAAATGACACAGAAACAAGGAATCATTGGTAGAAATAATTCCTAGGAAAAAGCTCCTACTTTCTGTTCTAAAAGCCATTCCTCCTCAAGGTCCACTCCTGCCATGTTTAGGTGTTGTTTGAACACTTTGAAAGCCAAAGTATCTAATGCTACATTCAAGAAGGGCAATATCAGGTCACTTAGAAGTGTCTTACACCATTACAATTTAATAGCATGCTAATATTCCAAAATAGGACCTGCATTGCAATAAGACCCCTCTGTCCTAGAATAGTACCTCCGTGCCGGGAGGAGGTTACTAACTACAGTGAATAGCGGGACATGCACTGGTGCTTTGTGTTCTCCAGATTGTTATCCTGCTGAGCACCTTCCTGTGGGATCCATTTTATCATTATATAGTATATGACAGGGATAGCTGTGTTAGTCTTTGATTTGTAATGGGAATGATATGGACTCTTGAAAACACAGTCCATCCCTTGCTTTCCTTTCACTACAAGAAACAAGTTGCTTGCCTCCAGTCTATACCCACGGCAGGTCATCTCCTCATCTGTTCTTCTTTGTGGCCATCTGTCAGGTCTTTCTTAGATATCAGGTCCACAGCTTTCACAGCCAGTGAAAAGCCTGCTAGCTGACCTGTCTGTTGGCAGGTGTTAAAAAGAATTGTTCTGGTATTCCAAAGATTGGGCTGCAGCAGGTGTCATCAAGATTAATGACTTCATCATGGCAAGCTGGACAAGTCAATCAAGGTCCTTGATGGCAGTGAGAAAGACCAGACCCCATTACCCATCCAACCCATCTATCACCATGAGCTCCAGACACTGCTCAGCACTTCCTGGGTGTGATGGACCCCACACCTCAGTGATGCCCTCAGTTCCTGAGAAACCCTGCAAAAGCCACTGTCCCCGCACACACTATTTCCTGCACAACATACTCTGCACTCTGTCACTGGGGACATCCCAACCAGCTCTGCAGAGTCATCCCACCAATGCCAATGAGCTGAGCAATAGTGCTCATCATGAGTGTGGTCAGCTGAACTACCCCCACTGCAATTAGACTTTCTAGGAAGCCTTGTCTCAGATTCAGATAGTTCTCAGTTGATCCAATCTACCTTCCTTTGCCTGGAAATTGGCCAGAGAAGCACGTTTTTGCAAGCACTTAAAGGGTGTAACACCTTCTGTTAGCTGAACAAGTGTCAAGGGAAGCTAAAACAGGGAAAGAGAAAAAAAAAGAAGGCAAGCACTGGTAAAACTTTTCAATGCGAGATTAAACAAGGCTTATCTGACCTGCCAGAGAGACTAAGAAGGAGGCAGGCTATAAAGCAAAGTCAATGCATTGTCCCTTCCCCATTCCTCTGATATTCTGCCTGTAATGATGTGAGATTCTCCAGGCAAGAAAGGAGCACCCCACCTCCGCAGGACTCTGTGTCCTTGAAAGATAAGAGTGTGCGCAGGTATATGACTCATTCCTCTGGTTAAGCATAGGCTGGGGAACTCTTTTGCTCTCCAAAGCAGCCCACTCCACAGAGAGACATCTGGTAAATCCTACATCAGTTAACCTCATGCCACAGTCTTGCAAACACACACAAATGAAAACAGATCCCTCCCGCTGGCAACTTTTCTGCATGGGAGGGAATGATGAACCTTGTCCTGAAAGGCAGTTAATCTGTGGGACGTGGAATAGAGCTCCCGGTCCCTGTAGGACCTGTGGGACCAGGACATGTCCCCATGTAGGGAGGTGTTGCAATGCCTGTGAATGAGCCTTTTAACAATGGATGAACAACATTTTCTCTGGTATATTTGTACCTGATGGAAATCGCAGAGATCTGGGCCAAAGCAAGAATGTTTGCTGGAGGTGGAAGGTGATCAAAAAAGTTGCTGTCCTTTAGCTTCACCCTCTGCTAGACACCTGTGGAGGACCTTCTCTGCTTTGGAGTTGGAGGTCCACATCATCTACCCTGCCCGCTCTCAGATGTTTTCTGGAGGAAAGCATCTGCACGGGATATACAACCCTACTTGCCCAGTCTGAGCACTGATGATACGTCTAACGGCTCTGTGTCTCACCTCCTTAAACAAAAATGAAAAGAATGAGATCACAGCACTTCCTGAGTAAAATATCCTGCAGTTACATATCAAGAGACCTGGGCTTGTCACTTCAGGAGTGACAGTAGACCCTTAAAGGCACTTAAGTTTCTACCCTCTAGATGCCAACCTCTGGCATTACCTATCAAAAGGTCTTTGAGGATCTAAGCTTTCTCTGGAAGATTCTTGCTTGTGATTTAATGGCTTCCACAGCTAGTCCTGTGGGATATCCCATGGCAAATTCCCAGGGATTCAACATTTTAACAGATCAATCAAAACACCCAGTTTAAGACATTTTTCTACCACCCACATCTCAAGTATATCACACTTGGCTAATAGGATGTTGAAAGTCAGATGTGCAGAAGGGCTTGGGCCTTACACTCTGCTACAGACCATCAAGGATAAGACACACTTTTTTTTTTTTCTACAGAGAGAGAAGTGTCTGAACTCAACCACTTCTGGCAGCACAGCAAGAAAGTCGACTGTGTCTTGTGGATTTCCTCCATACAGGTCAGGGTTAAACTGGTGGCATTGATGAAATGTAAATGGAAGATATTATGTAAAAAGAATTGCATAATGTTCCCAGATGTTTTCAATTTTCTGAGTACTTCTAAAAATAAAATGAACTTTTAATATTTAATCAACATAGTTATTAACTCTCTTTTACCCAAGATGAAATTTCCCATTAAATTTTTATGGATACAAGTTAGTTATTATTGCCTTTGGCTTCCTGGTTCAGACACAGTTCTGCCCTCTGGTCCACTGATGGTACAAATTACGCCCCTACACAGCATAGGCTGGGTACACTCTTAAATCCATAAAAAATCTCGTCAATAGATTTTATAAGTCTCTTCAGGTTTGGCTAGACTTACTTCAGGAAATACTTGAAATGAGGATTGCATTAGCTACCTAATGGGGACATAGCTCACACATTAGTACAACCTGGTCACAGACCCATGTAAGCCTGGAGCAGAGCCTGGCAGCATGGGCAGGGTGTGATGTGGCTTATCATGTTTGCCTGGCCGCTGTTTATTTCTTTCCATATCATTCTGCACTCCTGCATGCTGGTGGTAGAAATGCTTTGTGCATGGTGAAATGAAAACTTAATCAGATGGTGCCAGGCTGGATTTCTCTTTGCATTCAGTGCTAATAAGAAAATCCACTGCAGGGATTTTTTTTAGGTCCATTAAATCAGTGGGATTTTTTTTTTTATTCTGGACTTAAATGACTCTGTGATTTTTACTTCTATGTTTATTGCATGGCATTTAACAACACCAGTCCTTAAAGATGACAATGTGCTTTCCTGATATATCTGAGATGAAATCCCAGCCAATTTGTGCCTAAAGTTTTTGTGCAAATGAATTGGATGCATCTTGATGAAGAAACAATTCAAAAGGTAAAGGAGCACAGAGAAAGCCTGAGAGACCATCGAGTGGCTGATTTGGTTGTCTGAACAAATAAGAAAGCTTGCATGACCACCTCCTAAAAGCAAAGCGCTGCAAACAACAACCGAAGAAAATGGTCAGGGCAGTATCGAACTGTCAGCCAGAGACAACAGAGAGTGGCATGTCAGCTCCATGTAAAAATAAAAGCTTGCAGCTTCCAAATGTTTCTGTGAGTGCTTTAGCTTTTCATGCTATCTCACATCTCTAAGGAAATTATGAACCATCAGCAGGGAGGACTTCACATCAGGGACAGGAGAAAGGCAGGAAAATGTGGGATTGGTATCAGTCCAAGCACAGCTACTGCTTGGCTTGATATCAGCACCAGTTTCTGCTCTGCACGTCCTAAACATAAAGCAGGAGATTTTCCAACAACACCATGTAGCCACAATTACAAAGCTGAAAGGCAATAGCCCATTATGTTGTTTTCAGCACCATTGGTGTACACTCATACGGCATTTAGCAAAGGCATGTTTAGTGCCTTGTATGTCTCTTTCTGCCAACGTTGTGAGTCCATTTAGAGCAAGCCATTGAGCTTTATTTTACATAATTTTTTTCCAAATGCATTAAGATAAATACTTATATTAACAGCCTCCAGGGCATACAGAATATATACATTTGCGTTTATCACAGACAGTTAGAATCCTACCATACTTTGCCTCTCACAGAGAAAATTCTCATGTGATGAATTAATCTTTATGAGCTAGTTCTCATTTGCTTTATTTCTTTACATCTACCATTGCATTTTTAAAGAGGAAACGAGTGATAATTTTTTTGTTAAAGCAAATTGCATTTTTTGCTAACCACTGTTTATAAAAGGTGTGCCTAATCCTCAGCTAATGTTCTCCAACTCAGAAATCTTAAAACCAGAATATTTACCTTGTCATGTACTCAGCCCTAAATATTTCCACTAAATTTGCAGAAGCCATTGAAGTATAAACATTTTCGGAATGACCCAGTGCAGTCACCAGGAGTGACTCCAATCTCTCAGATTGCTCCATTTGTTCTTAGTTTACGGAGACCATCGAACAAATTGATTTGGTCTGCCAACACGCTCACTATAAAGGGTCATGGGAAGAGCAGGAAAGCAAGCATGGATTCCAAGAGGCTTTGGTGGGGTGGGCAGCTGTATTAATATACATCATCTATGTGCTGCAAGAGCCACAGTCACCAAATAATCCTTCCAAATGTGCACTGAACCCCACCACCTCCCTCCTTTCCCTTATCATCTGCTCATTATCATATAGAGAGATGTTTTAATTTCCAGACCTTCTGCCATTTTGGTTTTCTGGGGTATGGAGGGCTCCCTGTTCTCCATGTCACCATTACGTAGGTGCCTAAGCCATGTGGGACCACTGGGGACAGCACATAGAGATCAGCTCTGGATGTCTCTTAGGACCACCACTGAGACAATACGGGTGGACCCTTTGGGGGCACTGAGTCTGTAGTGAGAGAGCTATGACTTCCATGCCTCTGCTGCATATCAGTTGAAAAAAATGTGGTCTGAAAGGCCAATTAATTGACATTATTTAAAGACTGCTTTTCAGGAGAGTCCTTTGTTGGATGAACCGAATCTCAACTCTGTGCTAAATTATGCACAGGAGTTAAGGGAGGTGAGAGTAAGAAATCCACTGGGTAATCATAATCACTGTGCAATTAGGTTTGATATCATAATAGAAGGTTATTCTCATAGGGGTAATGCAGTGAGGGTGAACTTTAAAAGGCCAGATTTTAAAACTATGAGGAAAATGATTAACAGAAGGCTCAAGGGCAAAGTGAAACTCTTTAACAACTTACAGCAAATTTGTTCCTAGAGTAACTCCACCGGCAGCCCCAGGAGTTGTACCAAGGGTGAGTTTGGCTAATGTGATCAGTCTGGAGGCTATTTAAGAACCTCTACTAGAGAAGCAGATGGTGGTTGGACTTTTGAGCTGAAAATAAGGACACGAAGGATAAAATCTGTATGGCTGAGCAGAGTTTATTGAAAATAAACATCCTTGTAAAAATTAAAAGGGGTATCTGATTAAAGAGCAGAACAGAGGCTACAGTAACTGCAGACAAGCTCTAAAGGAAAGAGACATAGAGATGTAGAACTCTTAAAAAAAGAATCAAGGTATTTCTGATAGAGTAGAGAAGAAAAAACTTAAATCCCCAACCGGGCATGTAATGAGTGAAACTTAGAAAGCGCTGTTGTTATGTGACAGATTTATTGTACCCAATTAACTCAAATATATGTATCTGCTGGAAGCCACCACTCTTTGTGGTAACTCACTATCAGATGCACAAAAGCAGTCATTTCTTCTGCAGAACCCTGTGTCTTTGTGGGAAGAGGGGGAGGCTGAAAATCAGAGGATGCTGAAGCAGGAAAAAAAAAATATCCTTGCCCTGAGTTATTTGTACGGATGTAATTAAAGAGATTCCTTGTCTGTGCTGCTTTCTGTGGGAAATTAGAGAGTGACTTCAGCGGTGATTTACTTTAACTCTGTGGAAGGTGAACAGGACCTGAGGAAGGAGTTACGTGGCCACCAAGTCACTGCGGCAGTAAATCACCCCGATTAGTTAGTACCTAGCCCGGGCTGTAGAGAAAACAAACTACACAATAGTGAACCTATCAAACAAAGTGCCCCACTCACCTTACAGAGTGAAATGCTCCCTCGAAAACCAGGGAAGGGATTCTGTGCTGGCTCCTATTGCACAGTTACAGCTAGGGAAAACCCACTGTGAGCTGTGGTAGCAGCAGTACTTGGGAATTCTTGCAGAAATGCTGACCATGTAGGCAGCACCAGTGTTGCGGGGAAGGGCACAGGGTCTCTGGGGCTGGCTTACACCCCAGAGGTGGTAGAGATGCCCTGGCTGGGAGATAATCCCCTGTCCCTGGAAGCAACCACCGTCCAGCTGGTGCCACGCAGGACACAAGGGCACAGACCTCAACATGGACAAAACCAGCACATTTATTTAAATTTTAAGTTTTCCAAAATGTCACCAGTCTCTCCTTTCATGTTTCGAGCACCACAGGGCCTCAACCTCAGCTGTAACCCATAATGTCACCATAATGGAGACAAATAAATGACAACAGGGAATAAACCCACTTCAGTCTCTGTCAGGAAATAATCATTCTTCCAAAGCAATTCCTCATCTGGAAAGTTAATAAAATAGTACATAAAGGTGACCTGGTAGATATAATTTACTTGGGTTTTCAAAATGCTTTTGATAAGGTCCCTCATAAAAGAATATTAATGATAATGAGAATGATCTTACATTTATGGCAGTACCTTTCATTCAGATGAATCCCAAAGTGCTTTACAAAGTTTTTACTAACTGATTGTACAAATCATGTGTCATATATATCCCCAAAGTGTTGCTAGCTCTGGGAGAAGGCATGACAGCTATTTAATTGCCTAGCATGCTGCTGTTCGATATTTTAGGGCAGGGTGGAAAAGAGAAAGCTCCAACCATGTGCAATTAGAGTGGATTTAGGCAGGTAAAAGCTACTGTCCAAAGCTGAGATTTTCCTGACAATCAAGCCCATCTTCTCCCTCTGCCTTCATCCAAATGTTGAGGGATTCCTTAGGCTGAACAGATGAATGGCTTTGCTGTTAAAAGGGCATTGTTTCAGATTGCTCCCAAACATACAGTGGACAGTTCATGGGGACCTGTACTTGGCCATCTAACTCCAGAGAAGCATCATCATTCTCCAAATTTTCCACAGGTTTTTAACCTATGTCCTTCAGCTTCATAAGCAGCTGCCAATGCTGACAGCCACCAGCAGAGCATCTTCAGCTCTCATTAATGTTTGGGAAGCAATCTCTGCCTCTATTCTGCAGTCAGTTTTGCTTTGAGGTGCACATCTGAAGCACTACTAATCTGGACTGTTTTAATCTTGAAGTCAGCTCAGCCATAAGCATATTCTGTTTAGAGAATATCAGAACACTTAATTTAAAGGCAGAAAACGTCTCATTTACTTGTCTGAAATCAAAGGTTTCATATCTTAATTAAGCTTTTAAGAGGACTTATTTCATGCTCTTTTTCTTATTTTTCCTCTCAGAAATGAAGGTCATTAAAGAATATCTTTACCGATTAAGCAATAGTAACAATAATTTCACCATGTCTTATGTAGTGTGGCCACTACCCCATGTCCTCTATTTCTAGTTACTTGCAAAGAAAAAAGATGGCAAGAAAATTGAATCATAGCTTCTCCCTAGATACTTTCATGTATTCCTCCATGATTAGGCTGGTTTGGCAGTTTTTCTACTATCTTTTAAATGAGCAGCCTAAAACGAGATACCAGTGCAAAATCAAAGCAAGAAGCTTACAGATGGGGGTTGGACAGGACCTTGGAGGTACCAAGGTGTCCTAGTTGTGTAGGCAGAAAGAATTCATCTCAGCTGTAATACCTTTGGGCACACCTTTGAAATGCTCCAGCTAGCCCTCTGCCCGAGGCATGTTGCATCTCAGGTTTATCACCATCTCACCCCGAGTGCTGCTGTATTTTTTTGCAGAGCTAGACAAAGGACAGGGTCCCTTCTTCCACCATGACAACTTGTCAGATTTTGCAGTACAGTCCATATTTCAGATCAAAAGAGTCCTCCTCAAATTCAAGTTATATAAATTATATATTGCTAGGTAAACACAACCTTCCTCCGCCAATTCTTTCAGGCCAGAGACAAGCCAAAACAACAAAAATGTTGTGAGAACAGGTATCCAAGGCCAAGTCAAAAAATTCCAACAATTTGCTGATTCATCAACAGAAGTCATCATTTCACAGGGAGCTCCATTCCTGCTTCAGTGCTCCCAAACTGCTGACAGATTTTTGCTGAACGATCCCATGCCCTCATATTAAAGCCTTTTATTTACCACATGACCCTTCTCACAGGGTAAGAAGGTCTCATTTTTAGCACAATCCTTTGGGAACAAGGGGAAGAGCAATGCTTATATGAAAACACGGCCCCACAGCCTTCGCCACAGTATAGCAGGAGCCTCCCCAGTCCCCCAGCAGTAAATTCCCATTCCCCTGGAGAAGTTCCATCTCACCCCCTACTTCACACAGGCTTTAGAAATCAAAACCCTTTACTGTTAGGAAAGTTTAATTTCAACTATGAATGAGCATTCATGCACTTGTGGCCTATTCAAGGAGACTCTTCAGGCAAAACAATGGTTTTAAACTTCTTTCTACTGCCAAGGTGACATAAAGAGGCCTCAGCATACTGCAAGGCTGTTGTATATGCAATATATTAGTTTAAACTTTTGTCTCTGGTTAGCACTCTTTGCATGTGGTGTACACCTGGTTGCTATAACCTGATCAACAGTTACTGCTTTGTTTCTTTACAATGGATTTTAGTTGCCTCAGTGGTAAAGACATTTTTAATGCAATAAGCCTGCAAGAGCTAGAGAAATAAGGACCAGAAAGTTTTCCAAATGCACATGAAGCTAGCCATTTTCCCACACCCTCTGGCTACTCACATGCCAGAGAGACCCAGGTGCAGCGTGGTGGAAATGAGGAAATAAGAAGGGAAGAGAAGGCAGATTGGTCCCCAGTCCCCCTTACACTAATGCAATAATTACACCTCAGATTGCAAGGTACAGGTCTCATCTCAGATGTTCTCTTGCTTTTGGAAGTCAGTGGCAGCGCAGGCAACAAGGGACCCTTTGTTCCGGGTACACAGTTTGAACTATTGCTAGCCAGGCACTGATTGCTACTGGCATTTGTCTTTCAACAGCTGTCACAACAAACTCCATGGGAGGTGTGGGAAATGTCTAGCAATTATGTGCTTTATGATGGTCCCCAGAGAAACATTTGGACGTATGTATTTACATATCCAGTGTGCAAGAAGGTCCATGCTAGGTGCTATCAAGGTAACAAAATTACCTTCCCTTTCACCTCTCTGCCTGCCTCTGATGCACCTGCCCCCTCCCTTAAACAGATTAAGAGTTTGGAAATGCTAGCCTTAAGTGAGATGGTCTCTAACTCTGATTTTCCCTTGCTTTGCATCTTGCTGCTTCCTTGTGTTATCCCCACAACCAGCTGGATCTCCCTTCCCTAGGGGATGTATCCCAGCTCTTCTCAGATATTCGGAGCAGCTGGGACAGGGGCTCCCTGCCCACGCCCTGTACCTGTGATTGACTCCTAGACATTGAGTGCGAGTGTGTTAGATGCAGTGTTAAATCACTGGCTGTACTGAGCTCTGGAGCCTATGGGACAGCCTTCAAGGAAGATTTGGTTTGGTTTTATCACTGTGTCCTTTTCAGAGCTTCATCAAAAAGGCTGTGGGGATAGCATTTCCAGCATTCGTTGGGAAAAGTTTAAAAATTACCTTTACCCCCATTACACCTTATTCTTTTCTTTTTTTAATTGAGGTGAACCAATATCCCAAGAGGATTTAAAGTCTTTTTCAAAATTTGCCCTTCATAATGGATGCCTACATACATGGAAGCCTGGTTCTGAGCTGTTACAAAGATCTGTCCAAGTAGGGTTGACAGAAAGCCCAACAAAGCAAGAGCTAATACCATCACCTCTCCACACGTCCTGATACCATTTCTGCTTAATCATTTAGCTCTTTCTTTCACAAGCCCAGAATTAAGAGTAAGACCCACTTTGTAACACTAGGAGTTGCCCAACTGTGCTCACTGTTGGTACAAAAGCAGGCTGAACAAGCCAACCAGAATTGCTTAGTCTTCAACTCCTAAATGTGTCGTTTTACAACAAAAAAAAAAATTATTTTTTTCTTTATCATTCCAGAGGAAAGCAAAGGAAGTCTTTAATGTGAAACAGAAACTGTAATTTCTTGGACTCGTCAAACAAACATAACTCTCCTGCTGGACCAGCGGTGCACCTGCAACAGTCCTGCAGGAAAGCCTGGCAGATGGGAAGGGAGAGTCAATAGAGTTCAATCCCCTCATGAAAGCCAAACAAATTAATTCTTTACCTCCAGTACACTGTGGTATTCTCTCTACATTAATCCAAGTTAATTTATTTCTTTTTTTCAGGTGTGTTTTTTTTTTCCTTTTGCTCACTTTGAAGGTTCTAGAAGGACCTCCTGTGGCTCTCACAGACTGGCTCAGAGAAGCACAGTATGGGACCTGAGTGGTTTCTATGAATCTACCAATTAAAATGGCAAGTGGCTTTGCAGTATTGTTACAGAGTTAGACAAATCTGGCTAGCATGTAAAAAACTTTTCATTTTGTGAACCAAAAAGAGAGGAGTTTAAGCTTTATAACCTCCTCAACTTTCCACCCATCCTCCCAACCAGCTGGTGTTAAATGGTATCTCCTTTGTTTTACAAGAAAGCTGGGGAAATTGTTTCAGTTCAAAAGACCCCTTTCAGATTTATTTACACAACCATTGTTACTCCTTTTATAAGAGTTTTATAGCAGCCTAAATCCTAGAGAATAACAATGTTTAACTGATCTTAGTGACGCAACATTATTGGTACCACTAATTCCACAGCCATTGTTTATTTTTCCCAGGACAGGGAGGTAATTTTCCTTAAATTATGTTGTTTTCTAAAACAGCTCTATTCAGTGCTATACATCTACCTTCTGGCAGCATAGTTCAATTTGCATTTAAATAATTTCCTGATATTGTTGGAAAAGTAATTATACATAACACTAGCTAATTTTCAAGCCTCAGCTTTTAATCGGTCCATGACCAAACCCCTCTCCTATGTTCTAAAATAACCACACCAAAATGTATGATTCCCAAATACCAGAACCTGGCTCCTTTTTTTAAGGTCCCTCCATTTGCTCGTTCACCTCATGTAGTGAATTCAGATCAGTAGAAATCCATGTCGGTATTTCTATCCTTGGTTTCTCTTTAGGGTTTGTCACTTTGGTTTGCTGACTTTCCCCTCAAAGAAAGGTTCAAGTCTGTCTGCTATCCGAGCAGAAGATCTTATGGGGATCCCCATTTGTGATGCCAAAAGCACCATGATGAACTAACATTTTATAATGCTTACAGATCATAGGATGGTTTGGGTTGGAAGGGAGCTTTAAGATCATCTAGTTCCAGCCCCCCTGCCATGGGCAGTGACACCTCCCACCAGACCAGGTTGCTCAAAGCCCCATCCAGCCTGGCCTTGAACACCTCCAGGGATGGGGCATCCACAGTGTCTCTGGGCAAACTGTTCCAGGATCTCACCATCCTCACAATAAAAAATTTCTTTCTAATATCTAATCTAAATCTCCCCTCCTCCAGTTTAAACTGTCCTTCCTCATCTTTCCTGTAGCCCCCTTCAGGTGTGGGAAGGCTGCTATAAAGTCTTCCCAGAGCCTTCTCTTCTCCAGTCTGAACAACCCCAACCTTCTCAGACTAGGAGAGGTGTTTCAGCCCTCTCATCATCTCCGCGGCCCTCCTCTGGACCTGTTCAAACAGGTCTGTGTCCTTCCTGTGATGAGGATCAGAGACACACTTGTTCACAAATTTTGTAGGCATTTTAATCAGGTTTATTTCAATTCAATTATTAATTGAATAATTATATTCAACCTAAAAAACAGTCCACTGGATTTTTAGATCACTTTTAACAAGACTCCATATCATATTAAAAGAGAATATCCCTAAAGCTATTTAACATGCCACCATCTTTTTTTCTTAGAAAGATAGCGCCTATAGAAGAAGAGCTGTGCTTTTCAGTGCTCTGATTATCTGCTCATGAGCCATGTGAAGAGAAATATGGTCCCCTATACTAAAAGTGCCAACTCAAAAGTGTTAAGCCATTAACTGTAGAACAAGTCCAATGCAAAAGAGAAAATGATGCATCATAGGGGTCATCATATTGCCCATAAAGTCAATATTGAAGCCACGAAATTCAGATGTGAGTTTAGTTTTCCTCAAGGCTTAGGATCAGCCTTGACCTAACCTGTTAGCCAAGCCCCCTCTCTCCCATTAAAAGGGATTCAACCATTAAGTTAATTCAAGACTGAAATTGCTAATGACTTGCTGTGGATCTGCCCTATAATCAACTCATTTGCAGCTTGAGTTGGTTCCTAAGGATTCAATGCAAATCCTAAGGATTTTAGTGCAGGAAATGTCGGTCTAAAAGGGGTGATGTACAGTACAGCTAATGGTAGCAAATCAGCTGTTTTGCAAGGCTGTATGCTGGGCCTGGAATGATATTGAAAAGGATTGTTTGGTACCAACCCTTTATACACTATACACCAGAATTCGTCGGTGAGGTGATACTGAGCCAACAGGAGAATTTTCAGATTAAACTTCCACAGCTTGCCAGACAGTGATGACCCCTGCTATTTTCAACTCCCAACATGTTTTTAATTTGTTCTAAAGCTCATAACTGTTCCACAGATGCCTACAGCAGATCACTCTGGGATGATTCCTCATCTGGATGAAGGTGGCAGGTGAAAGGTCTCTGCTGCCAGCACATGGGAATGCTAAAGAATCAATTTTCACTAAAATCTGAACTAGAAGGTGGATACAAATGAACAGATCAGTGTGTCAGCCCAGTTTGAGTGCATGAAGGATTTGTAAGCCTGGGAAGATTGTCAATAAAACAACTCCAGAGGGCTATTTAAAAGCAATGTCTCTCTACTGGGATGAAAGCTAGGAAGCAATAGGTCTGCAGCAGGAAAGACTAAACAAGCTAAACCACATTCTGAGCTCATGAAAGGCATTGCTGCAACAGTGTCTGGGTACGATGCCCTGCTATGGCTTTTCTGCCCGACTGATTTTGATTTGGATCATGACGAAAAATTCCCTGAGGTGAAAAGTGTTTCAACATCTGTCTCACAACTGGGTCTCCAGCAACAGATCCTCTGCACCTCTCCCAGCTCGCTCAGAATAATGTAACACTTTGCAAATTGACTGCAAAGTTTCTTGATGACTTTGGGGTTTGGTTTTTTTTGCCCTTTCCTAACTTATAAAGTAGAAACAGCAGAAAACAACAACAGAACGATATGAGAAAAAAAGGCACAGCCTGGTACTAGAGATAGGCCTGTTTATGAGAATAGATGCATCACAACACATGTCAGCCTGTAACACTGATGCACAATGCATCCAACCAGCAGCCAGAGAATGATGATAATAAAAAGAGGAGAAGAGAGTTGTTTTGCAGCAGGAATTGCATTGTATTGATAGATACTTCATTGTATCTATCCCAGTCCTCCCAGTAGTCTCCAGTTAAGGAGCTGATAGCTTTTTTTAGAGCCTGTTTCTACCTCCAGAGAAAGAGGCTAATGTTCTAAAAAAGCCAGAAAATTCCCATCACTTGGAGATAAGTCATGGGCATCCTATAGACTCTAACCTCTAAAAGGTCACTTGATCCTAATCATGTCTCTCAATTTCAAAAAATATGAGAGAAATATGTCTTTTTCTATCAAAGGACTAGAAGGTCTTTAGGACAGGACTCATGTTTTATTAAATTTTTGCACAGCATTTATATTTCTAATACTCCCATTTCTTGCTCCTGCTTGCTCTGCCAACTTCCATCCTACAAAACATTGCTACTGGTAACCCTGTGTTATCATTGCTTTTATTCTAGCTACGGTTTTGTCCCATAAGCTGACTTAATTAATGAAGGCAATTATTTTAATTTCTTCTTTTTTTTTTCTTGCTCTAACAGAGCTCCAAAATTGAACTATGCCCTATGTTTAGTGCAGAGAGAAGGGCTGGGCTCCAGGTCTCCTTTGGCCTTTCCACCAGCTTCAGAAGAATTATACTGGTATGAACCTGACCTGATGTTTTATGGAGTTTTAATTTTTTTACTATACCCTCTGTAAAAGCAGTGGACACACACATACTTCCAAATAGTTCTGGCCCTCACTGGATTGATGGAAAGGAGGTTAATAACATATCTGGGTAAAACAAATAGTTTGATGGATAGCACACATTGATTAATACCTACCGCAGTGCCAGCAAAGCTGGAGAAACTACACATCATAATTCTGTTTTAATTGAAGATGTCTTGCCAATGGAAAGGAAATTATCACACTGCTTTGTTTTCTAGCTGTGTCTGGCAGCTCCGTGTAATGCACAGACATAGGGTCAATGTCTCCCCTCCCCTCCTGATTTCAAGGATGGTGAAAGATCTGGATCATGACACTGCAGAGCACTTGAAGCTCCAGACGTGCACTCCATTTGAATGCGCACTGCCAGAAAATCCCTTCTAGGATGTGCCAGAAGAGGGGACGAGGGAAGATTAAAAGCTGGGAAATAAGTTTGTGCTGTGGTTTCAGCCGAAATCACTGCAACTGGACCGACAGATGGCTCTTTCCCCCCCCCCCCCCCCCCCCCCCAAAACGAGGAGAGGAAAAGATAAGGAGATACAGAAGTTTAGAATGAAGTAAACTATTTTAATGAAGAATTAATAATAAAAGAAAAAAAAAAAAAAAAGAAATGGATACAATATATACAAAACTGTATCAAGCTCCCAGGATGACAGTCCCGTCACCGGCAGGCACTGGGGAAGTCCCAGACTGGACTCAGTGATGGATGAGAACTGAACTCCAGCTCTAGAGTCAGGAACACATGGTTTGGGATCAAAGGCAGATGAACAGACAAGGTTCTCTTTGGGCATCGGCCATCGCAGGAAGAGAAGAGAGAAGGAGAGAGAGCTGACCCTTTGATCCCTCAGCTTTTATACTGAGCATGGGGCAGATGGGATGAAATACCCCAGTTGGTCAAGTTTGGGTCACATGTCCTGTCCGTTCCTCCCCACAGGTGTGACCCCTCTATGCTTTTCCATTTCTGACCCTCTAAGGGGCAAATAACGAAAATTGGCTGACCTTGGTTGTTGTAGCAATAAGTATAAGTAAGGGCCTCTCTGCTCACCATCCCTTGGCATGTAGCACAAACATCATCCAGAGAATGAGCAGTTTGCTCCACAATATGCTGTTAATTTCAGCAAGTTAGAGGAGGCCTAACTAAAATGTAAAATTACAGAACACAAAATTCATCTGGTTTTACCTCAAACCTGGACAGTTTGAAGAATATGTATCCAATGCCTTGCACATGAGCAGGAGGGTCCCTGTGCTGCAGGGCACAAACAGGTTGCACAGGACCCTCCAGGATGCTCAGCCCTGGGCTGTCCAGCATGGAGCAGCCCAGCAGGAGGGGGAGAAGAGGTACATGAGAGGCTGAACGTTCTCCCCTCCACTCACACCACCAGGGTGTCATCGCTAAATGCCCTGGCTTTTTGTATGGTAGTAAATAATTCATGTCCCCAAGATGTAGGTGGGATGGGTTTCAGGCAGAAAGGGAGGACGCCGGTGAGCAGCTCTTTAAATATACATCACCTCCTGTTTGCAGGCACAATGTGTGGGAGCAACTGTAAACTGAAATGGTCCTGTGTTCACTGGCACCCCTGAAAACAAAATTACCACTATGGATATTTATGGAGTGGAGGAGGAGGGCGGCTTCAAAAAAAAAAAAAAAATCAGGCTTTTAAAATCAGATGCCTTTTTTTTTTTTTTAAACTGAAACACTTGGCATTTCTGTGGCAACACTGTATCCCCAGTGGGGGGAAGAGTTACATGTATTTTAATTATATATTAGTACAGCATTAAGCTAGTTTTATTTGCTGAACATTCTGTCAATTACTGTTGTTACTTGAGAAGCATGACTGCTCCCAGGTTGATCATGTATTTAACTAGCCAATCAATGCTATTAATCACCAAGCTTTTTCAGCCAAGGGCATTAACACTGAAACCTATCCAGGAGGGCTGGCATTTTTCAGAGGGAAACACTTTTTTCCAATGCAAGGGAGGTTCTCTCGAGTCTCTATTTTATTTTATTTTATTTTTTTAAATTGCAGTCTAGATCCAAAAGGGGAAAGAATAATTGCCCTTAATGAAATAACTGCCATCCCAGAAAATTAGTAAATATGTGATCATCTCATTACCATACGAACTGAGAGCAGTAGGGCTGTTTCTGTGGTGCGGCTGCTGTAAAAAAAAAAAACAACAGGGAAGTATAAGAAAGTAAACATGAAAACCAAACAGGAACATCCTCCTTTCTGGGGACTGGATCTGGGAGAGAAAGGATCTAGATAAGGCTGAAAAACATTTACCTTTTGGGGATTTGAAAGGGGACTGCAGTCCTATTTTTGACCACGATACCCTAGTCTTTTGGTCAGAAATGGCTTTCTCTGCCTCCTGCCCATAGGAGTAGGGGACAAAAACATGATCTGAAGCCAGAGCCTTTGATACAACAGACATCAGTTGGAATTAAATGCTCCAGATACACACTTTGCATTCTGCATTGCACTTAGTTGACACACAGAATATATGTATTTCTGCATTGTGAATAATCAACTGAAAACTCACTTTCATTAGCTTCATCTCCCTGTTATTGGCTCACATCCTGAAGTTTTCATACAACATCTGCAAAAGTAATAAACTAATTATAGAAGCCATCTGGAACAAGAAGAGAGTGGAATATTTATTTTCTTTCTTTTTTTTTTTTTTTTTAAAAAAAAGTCCTCACTAAATAAACGGTGCCATAATAGATGGAACATCAGAAGAACAATGATCATAACAAACTCAGTATCATTAAGGAGGGATGCAAGGAGATTTGCATCAAGAAACTCATGATTGCTCATAGCAGAGACACAGCAGAGACACAGTGTGATCCATCGATGACACCATCTCTGTACTGAGGGAAGTCCTACCTAGGACCAGAAGCTACTGCATGGATAGCCCAACAGACAAAGGATAGGAGGAGAAATTGTTGCTTCATCCTTGTGTTCTGCATTCAAGACCAGGAGATGGAACTCTGATGAGGGAAGGCTGAATCAATCATGGGCAGTTACTTCTCTGTCACCTTCCACTGATGCTGAAACTGCAGTTTAATGGTATTGCACAACAGCGATGTGTGGTGCTGAAAGGCTACTAGAGTGAGTGAGCAGTGAAATTTATGCAAAAACACATAAAATCTTGACTCTCATACAGCTGTGAGGTAGGCCTCTCTTCTTTAGAGCCATGTGTTCTTAGACCTTTCCAGATGAACTGTGAAGATCACAAGGGAAAAACACAATCATTGCTTTTGGGCTGGCCTTGATTCCCCGAAATTCTCAACTTCCAGGAAACTCATGGTGACTGCTGAAGCCGCTTCTTTCATCAATGACTGCCTTTGAACTATGGGTCTTTTCTCCAACCATTCCAGCACTGTATATCCCAGCAAGCATCATCCCCTGCAACAGGACACATGTTCATCAGCCTCTAGGCTTTGGCACTGAGAAGAGCTCCCAGTGTGGGAGGCAGAAAGCCCCTGGGAACACAGATGGCTCATCTGTGCATGAAGTGAAGGGGTGTCCACAGCCACTAGCATAAAGACCACGGATGAGCACCATGAAAGTGAAGAGAGCATCTCCTAGGCAGAGCCCTACTCCCAGCCCTTATTGATAGGACACCTAGATCCACCACAGGTACTGTCCCATGGACACCCATGTATGAACAGGGACTCCAAAGGCAGTGAGAGCCAGGAGTCCTTCTGATCTTGCTAATGTCCTCAGCAGACACCCGCTCCGGAAGGCACCACACTGGAACAGTATTTCTAGGATGGGTGAAGATGGAGCTGCACTCTCTTATGCGAGGAAAGAGGAGCTGCTAGGCCACTCTCCCCAAACAGACCTTGAACGTACATTTTCACACAGCACTGGAGATTTTAGAGAAAAGCAAAAACTTCTTTTATTTCCCTAACCTTATATCAAGTGATGAACTGAAGGTCAGCTTGTGGTAAAATGGGGTTTTGCATTTATTACTCTTATTTTTTACTAACTAGAGGTGATTGCTTGGTCATAGAAGAACTTGGCTATTATCCTTCTTAGTGCATGACTTGTCAGTAGCTCTTTCAGGGCAACCTGTGTTTCACTATTTAAGAGGAGGATAACACTGTGGTAACATGCCTACATATTTGTGTTTGAAACACACACACAAATTCAGCAAAGTGGCACATATATTAGCATCTTCCAATGGCCACGTTTTAACTCCAGCCAGCAGCTAGAATCACACAGCTCCTTCTGCCCCTTCCCTCCAGAAGGGTAGGGACAAGAGAAGAGGAAAGGGAAAATAAAAAAATCTTATGGGTTGAGATTAAGACAGTTTAATAGAAACAATAATAGAATATTAAAATAACAATAATAATAATAATGACACGTCATTATCGCCACCCTGTAAATTGGTGAATTCTCACTCTCCCAAGCAGTGATCATGGATTCCCTTCCAGGGCCAACCCCCATTTAGATACTGAGCATGACATCTATGGTATGGAATGTTCCACTGGCCATTCCATTGTATTGTCTATGCTCCTTCTCAGCTTCTATGGGAAGCTGAAAAGAATCCTTGAAAAGTATAAACATTGCCTAGCAACAACTAAACCAATAGGCATTATTGACATTCCTTTCACAGCAATCACTAGAAAGAAAATTAACTCTTTCCCATCTGAAACCAGAACAGTCTCTAATGGCAAATACTACAATCACATGGCCATTCTAACATTCAAGTTATAAATATATAGATAGACAGACAGACAGACAGATAAGCGTTTCCCCTAAAAGAAAGTGCAGCTTTAAAGAATTTCCTTATCTATATTCTAACTAATTCCCTGAACTTACTTAGAGAAAGATTTGATATTCTGCTAGATACCCAGCTGCTGAATCCATAGCATCCTATAACATATTTCAACACACTTTATTAATTTTGATTAAAAGACATCATCCAGTTGTGATTCTTATTAGAACTCTATTAGCGTCTCTGCTAATAGATGCTATCTCTGTTATTACCATAATTATTGTTCTTTATCACTTATGTTACTGCAGCAGTGCCTTGAGGTCTCATTCATAAGCCATGCCCTCATTGGATCATTTGCAAATGCAGAATCAAAAAGTGCTTCTTGCCCTCAGCACTTTCCATCGTAAGACAATAGATAAAAGATGGAGGAATATAAGGACACAAAGGGACCATCTGTGTCAGCACTGAGATGTTGTTTTCAGCACATCTGGAGCCTAAGTGTTGCCACGCTTCTACCAAACAAAACTAAAGAATGGTGCCCAAAGTCCAGCATTTGCACCTTGATTTTGGCATGAGTCTTCAGATGCTGAGGGTGACACTGCCAGTGGTTCCTTGAGTGGAGATACACATACAGAAGACACAAGTATGGGAATTCAGAAAACATGAATCACATAACATCATTACCACCCACCAGCTGATTGGGTGTCTCCAAGTAAACTGTAGCTCCTGCAATCTGGAGCTTGCAGATAACCAAGCAATGCCTAAGATAGTGAAACTCATTCATAGCAGTGTTAATGTAGGCAACATGTTTCTAGATTTGGTCTTAAAAATAAGCAATCTGATTTTCAAAGTGCCCAACTAGCCTGAGTAGTAAACTTCATATTTGATGTCCCAGATGTGGACAGCCATGCAGGGGCAGGGCATGATGCCTGAATATCCTCTGGAAAGTCAACTTAATAGCTGGCCAGAAGGTCCCACATGTGGAAAGGATAAAGAACAGTTTATGACTAAATGAGGAAGCAGGCATATTTACAAGTAATATATAGACCAGGGAGTGCAAGAAAAGTGAGTTCGATGAAGAAGACCAGACTCTACTCTCTTCAGGTCCTCTGTTCCTCTCAACCATCTGGAATCAATCATTTGTCTCTACTTGGCCTTGTAACATTAAGGAGAACATGAGCACTGGTTTGAGGCTTGTGAGATGCTTTGTAATCCCAAGACAAGGGGTATCAATAACTGCATCATACTTATTGTTAAAAATATTTTCATTCCGGATTATGTGACCATTGCAGAGAGATCTTGCATTCCTGGTTCCCACTAGCCCCAGGCTGTCTTCTTTACACAAATTCTTTTGCAACTTAGTTTGGAAGATTAATATTTTAAGAGCAGCTAATGCTGCTAATTGAACAGGGAAACAGATATGTCAACCTTTGTTTTCCACAGGACTCACTTTAGAAGCATGAATGATTGTCGTGGTTTGGCCTCAGATGGGAACAAAGGACCACGTGGCAGCCGCTCGCACAGATCAGAGTCCCCCCCACCGGTGGCGTGGCCGGAAGGGGAAAATTGAAAGAAAAACTTGTGGGTTTTGTTAAAGGCAATTTAACAATAAATTGTTAAAGGCAATTTAACAAGGCAGCAAAGGCCACAAGAAATAGCAACGATAACATGGACAGAGGAGTATACAACTGCGATCACTATACCACCACTTGCCAAAACACCCAGAACACACCCGACTACACTGCTCTCCTTACTCCTTCTGCCCCGGGAGCGTGACTTCCTCCTCTTATGTCACTTCCTGTCCCTCCCCCTCCCCGACTAGCTCAGGCCCCTCCTCCTGGGCGTGGCTCAAATGGGATGGAATACCTGTGTCCCTGCTAGGTCCTGGGTCCCTTTCCCCACCAGACCCAGTACAATGATAAATGCACCCCAAGAGACATTATCATAATCATCGCTCCAAATAAATTTTTCAGACAACGTAGTTCATAGCCATTAAATTTCAGGGAGATGCAGAAAATGCATTCCGTGCTAAGTTACTTCCTAAATATATGAATATCTATTTTGTCCTGCTGTAACAAACTGATTCCATTTAGATGAGGAGGACTATGACCAGGTGAAGGCAACACAAAGAAAGCTCAAAGCAAGGAGAGATACTGATTTAGCAGTCATATTTTGCCTGCGCAATTACTGTGGAACTCCACATTTAATATCTCGATAAGACCACACAGTCAATGGTTCCTGCAGCAGCTTTTGGCAGTGAAACAGGAGAGTGGCCCTATAATCAAAGAATAGCAGATATTTGTTGGTGTGGATTTTAATTCGTAGCAAAAATGATCCACTGGAGCCAAGAAGAGCTGCAACAAATAGTGGGCTTTGGTGTGTCATTAGGCACGAATGATATAAGGTGACTTCTTTTCAAATATATTCCTCTCAGCTCTATAACATACTTGGTATTTAGGGAGGTGTCACAAATGTTACATCCCCAACATACGTGTGTGAAGATCTCTGTCGTGGAGCTGGCAGGTCATTAACTGTGCAGCAGAGATCCGTATCTAGTCCTAGACCCCCAGAAATTCTAGGCCTTCCTGGATTTCATTATAGAGTTGTGTCCCCTCTTCTTTGGTGCAAGAGACCCTTACCCCAACCTTTGAAAATTAATTGTTTTGGAAAAGATGCTTCCCACTCCTCTGTCCCTGATTCTTTTATCAATAAACTAAATTAATTTTTAAAAAATAAATAAATTCTTGAACAGAAGAAAAATGGAAAACACATTTCTTTTCCCTGATTTTTAATGAAGAAAGACCTTTTTATTCAGAAATTACTTGATGGAAACTTTCATATCAATCCTACTCTAAAGCTCCCTGCATTGAGAAACACATAGCTGCTTTCCCAATTACACTGCATTTCTTTGTAGATTCAGCAGAAGGAAAACATGTTAAATAAATTATTTGTTTCCAATTACTCACTCATCTCTAAAAACAAATACACAAATATGTCTTTACATAGAGATATTACAGACAGACCAAAATATTTGCTATTTTATGAGCTTATTGGTAAATAAAACAGATAAATGTCTCTTCTGATCACAAGCAGGCACGTCATCACTCCTTGCGCACACCATAGAGGGCAGAGGGTTTTTCCTATACTGCAGGTAAATGAAATAAAATAAAATTGCAAGCCTGTAATTATTACTCCATGAATGTTTTCTTTATTTTGAAGATAAAAATGAAGGTGCACACTCTGCTTTCAGAACTATAATCTATGGCAGTGAAGAGATACTTAGGTGACTTCCAACAGCTGTGTGTTCCTCTTTCCTGATGAGATCTTGTATCATCATCTAAGTTGTAGAGGTGAGTCTGTGAGAGAAATGAGCATATAAGAGAACATTACTTAATCCTGGAAGATATGCACAAACATATTTGTTGTTTCATTATGTTTGAAGATGTTTCACTATTTCAGAAAACAAGTTCTATTGTCTCTTCTTATTGTCTTAGAAACCCTTCTTTTTCACAGATTTTGTTTTTTTAAAAGTCTCAGAACATAAGTGCAAAGCAACATTGCCAGGCAGCTAGAAGCTAATGTTAAGAGGTCATCTGGATCTGTAAACATTCCCTATGTGCTGTCCTTACTGGTCCTCTCCTGCTTTATCTTTAATCCAGTGAATGCTTCATTGGTGCATCTGCTGGTCTGAAAACAAGCTAAAATGGTTACCAGTGCCCTTCCTGGACTGGTCAACTCAGGCAACACCACAGTGGCCAACTCATCCCTAGGAACTACAGCAGCAGGTCAACCATTTCACCTGTAAGTATCCAGGACAATGATGCACTGATCCACTTGCTTGAGGTCAGAAGATGATATCCTTTCCCAGGAAAAAGGAAAAAGAACAGGCTTATTGCACTGGACACAACCTTATGGTAGCAGAGCCACCTAATTTCCAGCCCCGCTGTTCTGCATCTGCTGATAACCGCAGACCTCAGACCACCCCTGTCTGTTTTTCCTGTTTATTGAGGACAGGGTTAGAAGAGGCTTAAGGAGGTCTTGTATTTGCATTAAGTGAAATAATAATGCAATAATGTGGGGACTTCTGAACTATTCATATTTTCTCAATCTGCAAAATTGCACTGGAAATTGAAAACCATTGAGCCTGTCATTGGCTCTATGATGTCCTTAAAAGACCTTTTGAAAATCCTGGCTGTGGTTTCTCTATTTCTGTTCTCGTACTTTGCTTCAAAAGACGAAATATTATTTTGGAAAATCAATGTTGAGCCTCCAAATGGTGAAAAATATAAAACAAAAAGTTCTGAAATTTCCTGCTCTTTTTCATTTCAAGAAATAGTCTGACTGATACAAACTAGACTAAGGAACAAATGAGGAACAAGTGAACATTAATAATATTGTCTTCTTGGTATCTTCATAGTAATCTTTGAGAGAGGGAGAGCTTGTGAAATCCTAGAGTTTACGTTATTTAACAAGTCCCTTAAGCTTATCACGGCCAAACTCATGCTTAAGCATTTTTATTATGTGTTAATGAGTGCAGATTCAGCAATTTATCTAAGTATTCTCTTAACACTGTTTTTAGCTTTGCAAATTTCCCAGCAGGCTGCCAGCCTTCTCCAACTAATTGACCTGGCTTCTGCTTCATAAAAAAGGAAGAGCAATAAACAGGGAAGCATTAATTTCCTACAGCAAGAAATGACCAGTCACCTGAGCAATCTTTACTGACTCAGACTCACAGAATCACCTAGGTTGGAAGGGACCTTTGAAGATCATCAGATCATCTAGTCCAACCAATGAAAAAAAAAAAAAAAAGGAAACCCAAAAACCTAAAAGAATAAAAAACCCACACACCACACCCAAAACAACACCAACCCAACACTAATCCATATCCCTGAGCACTGTGTCAACTCGTATCTTGAATACCTCCAGGGATGATGCCTCAACCACCTCCATGGGTAGCCCATTCCAATGCCTGACAACCCTTTCAGTGAAGAGATATTTCCTAATATCTAACCCGAACCTCCCATGGCACAACTTGAAGCCATTACCCCTTGTCCTATCATCTGTGACTTGACTGAGCAAGAGCTGGTGACTGCCCTGGCAAGAAAGTCCTTGGCACTCATTACCACAACAGGTAACACTGCCCCTGCTAAGTCCTTGCAGCCTCCTACGCATACACGTGTGTGCATGCTTTTTCTTGGCCTTCCAGTCCAAAGAGAAGGGCTGAAAGCCCTGAGCAGCACTTTTTATGCAAGGGGTTTTTCACGTCGCAGGACATGGAAGTTTATTTCACCAGTTGGGATCAAATCCTAACACCTTCCCACTGGGTGTTCTGTCCTAACTCCGGTCAACTCAGAAATGGTGTAAAATTATTTCATAATAAAAACTAGTATAAGCATTGTCAGAGGGACAGTAAAAAAGTCCTTACTACACTTTGATTCCCACTTAGGTCAAGAGAAGCTCAGAAGATGACCCACATATTCTTACTGCTTAGGAAGGTACACATCCTGCTTAGGAAGGTACACATCCTGCTTAGGAAAGTACAACTGCTCTGTGCCCAAAATGGCTTTTACCTGAGGCTTCTCCATCTTCTTTCTTGTTAGTGAATGAAGCTGTCTCACTTTACTCCCCTGCCTGCTGAAGGGGACATGGCAAAGGGTGCAAAGATGACAGGAGAGCCTACGTGGCTTTTACCATATCCAGTAATGGTCATTTATGAAGTAGGTGAAGCAATTACAGGATAACTGCTCTAATAGGTATCTTCTAACCCATGTTTCATTGATGACATTTCAGTACCAGTTGAAATTAACATCTTGGTTTAAAGCAGGGGTAAGTACTTTTCTACTGAGAAGTACAGGTACTTTTGGATAGGGAAGATGAGTAGAGCAATAGTAGCTTGGGGACCTACAGAAAGACAGACTGGAGCTCTTGAGGCCCAGTGGCAATGGTATGTGCAGGCCAGGTCCTCCAATCCTGCAAGGCTGCAGGCAAGTCCAGCAGACAAAACCTCAGCAATTTATAAGGACCCAATATCGCTGCTTTTTTAATCCTTACAATGGAGAGGCAGACTCTGTGGAGCTCAGGGATTTCTTCATTTTCCCTGTATGACAAATTCAGGGAGGATAATGCAAAAACTCCTAGGCTGATATTCCTCTTTGTGGATATGCAAACCACCCCTTCGCTATACAAGGGAAGCCCTTGTGTGTAAATCCTTCCCTTTACAGAGTGACAACAAGGACAAATTTGCCATTAGCTGTCTAAATGTTCAAGAAAAAGTTTCTTATCTCTGGGGACAAACCATTCCTGGAAAGATGATCTTGTGATTAAAATTACAGCCTGGGACTTTGGATATCTTGTTTTACTGCTTGCTTATTCATTTTCTGCATGATATTGGAAAGGACACAAACTTGATATGGGTAAGTTCACCATCTGTAAAAGATGCATAACCATATTTCCTTTTCTCTGTTTTGCTTATTAGAATGTAAATCATTTAGGCCATCTCCCAGTACTAAGGATATTTAGTCATTGCTGTGATATAAATATATAAAAGCAATAATATATAATATATCTGCTAGAAATTCATAACCTCTCTCATTCCTCTTCAATATGGCTCTAAGTCCACACTGAATGAACCGTCCAGTGGCTCCTGGCCATCCTGGCATCTTCAAGGGCCGCTCTGACACAAGAAAGTTGAATGGGGCACCCACAATGAGAGGACAACATTGCTGGTTTATCAGGCTCCGCACAATCTTCTCACAGTTCTCAAGACAGATCCAGTGAACCATCTGCACACCAGGAGATAAATGGAATATTCATCATGTCTATAAAGAGCACAAGTTTTAAAAGGACATGGTGTAAATCAGTATATCAATCAAGGATCTGAGGGACTGGCATTTCCACCTTAACCTGTCATTTTCCCAGTCAACCTGAAATAGTACATATGTAAAAAATTTGTGTGAGTGTTTGTACATACATATGTGTGTGTATGTATATGCACTAACATTTGCCCTTCAGTAAAAGGTCTTGGAAACAATGAATGGACTCATAAAATCAAAGAACTATAGGAATTCCTTGAAGACAATTGAGTTGGACACAAGGTTAAGAAGAGCTCCAAAACTTCTGTGAATTGTAACTTTACTGGCAATGTCTTCACTCATTTACTGCAGAACTCTCCCAGAATGACCCTAGCCAAGAAGATAAGAGGCACTGCAGTACAACTGATACATAAGAAAGAAGAAAAATCAAAATAAAGTCAGTGAAATGAAAAATAATTCTTAAATATTAGACAGTGTGAGAAGAGTACTGAGACCTGATAGCATTTAGGAGAACAAAATTAATTGGATCAAAGGCAACATTTTACTCTCTAAATGACCAAGAATTTCTCTGGATGGAGAGTTCACGAAACCAAGGGTGAAATATTTGACAGCTGGGGGCAAAACCTTATCTGCTAATAAGATATGGCTTGAAAAGCATCTTCCAGGGAAGATTATTTTAAACAACAGGAAATTGTTTTAAATATTGCCAGGTTACAGTTTAAGCTCTGTAATACAGTAGCAGTACAGTAATAGCACAGGCTTCACAAAAATACGAACAATTCCATGAAAATCTCTGGCTTTTCATTTCTGTTTTGAAAAACCTTCCTATAGAAATATATTGTTATGTAAATATATGTTAGCCTAGCCCCGTATATATGCTTAAGGCTAGTGACACGCAAACAGACAGTCTCCATTTCCCAGCTGATACATGGTAAATTGTTGAAGTGCAATAAATTAATCATATGCATGAACTCTCTTTGACAAATGACCTCTCATAATTGTTCCTTTTCCTAAGGAGACTTCAAGACTAGAAATTTAATCATAAGCAAAGAAAACCCAATGAGCAGTTCCTTCTAGCATTAGATGTAAAATTTTGGAAGTGGACTTATATTGTATGTAGACCAGTCGTACATTAATTAGTGGAAGTTGTTGTGGTTGATTTACTCCCTTGGCAATCCACGCATATAGTGCTGCAGGTGCAAGACACAGGAGATGCTGTAGTAAACCATCCTCTGGGGATAACTACTGCTGCTGGTTCAGCAGTGCCTTTAACCCAAGCAGTAGGAATGTGACCAGATCTGAGCCCCTGTCAGCAGAGGTCGGCCCTTTCAAAGGAAACTTCTGCGAATAGGACAATCGTTCCTTCCCACGCTGTAAGGACCTCTCTTTCTTTTAAACCTAAGCTGGAGCAATTTCCCTCCATCACCAGCAGAGCAATCATTTCAGCAGGAGCAGCCTACAGCTTGACCCCGGTTAGTGCCTGCAGACCCAGGCCCTTGTGCTCCCATTCCTGACAACCCCGGGCCAAGTCCCATCTAAGAGCATTTCTCATTGCGGATGGTCACATCCCCCCACACACCCCCTATGCCAGCAGGGAGCTGCCGGTCAAACCTCCCTGTGCAAGGGATAGCCAGGAGGGAGAGATAAAATAGTTCTCCATCCAGAGCTGGAAGCAAGAGGGAGCTTTTTCTTAATCGAAGTATAAGAAAGCTGTAAAACAGCATGGTATGTGTGGGAAGGAAATGGAGCCTGACGGGTTTGCATCATGAAAGCACCAAGCGTAACCCATTAAAAGATTTTACTATTACTTAGAATAATTGTAGTGTGAAGGTGCTGCAGTGTGGGAAGCCGAGGTCTGACCATGCCGCTGTAGTGTGGGAGAGAAAGCCAGACCTGGTCCTCTGTGTGTGATATATGTCAGAGCTCTTTCAGAATACACATACCGTTTGTCCAGTGTTCCTCTCCTCCCCTCCTCTCAGAAAGGGGAAAAAAAAAATGAGAAAGGGAAATTTATTTGTCCATGAGGCCTTTTTAAACAGACAAGGTAATTACCTGAGTACATCTATTATACACAGACCTGCTCCAATCATCACAAAGCATGATTGCCAAACTATAATTAACTGGGGGGAAAAAAACCAACAACCAAACACCCAACCCTGTTTAACTAAATTTAATGCAGGCACATGGGCCAAAAATTTCTATTGTCAATCCTTCCATGCAATGTCAGTGAGAAGGCTGGAGGCCAAGAGCAGAGCTTTGCTGTGAGATACGTATCCTTGGCTTTTCAGCTCCCTGTGTCAAAAATTCCCTGTATTTTTTTAGAACAAGTCTACTATGGAGAGTTACTAAACATACATCAGCAGCCCAACAGAGCACTAACAGGAGTATGCGGCAATCAACTAAATGGACCGAGCGAGAGACGACAGGAAGATAGTGTGGGAGAATTTTAAGTGAATTGGTGTGTTCATAAAAAATGACAAATGACGCAAAAGCCTCAAGGTCCCTGTTCATTCAGGAAAGACAAAAAAGCCAAACAAGCTCCAAGGGGGGGCAGCTAAAGTGTGCCAGGGCTGCAGAGCCTGTGGAGTTCCCAGGGCACAAACACCACTTTTCCTCCCCAATTCTGTGTGGGCATTTGTCTAAGCACATGCATTTCTCAAGGCTAAGCACTGTGGCCTGTTTCTCTCTCTTCACAACTGTCTCTGGGGGAAGAAGAATTATCAGCAGGAGCCACACATTTCTCCCAGATCTGTGGTACCAAACCCACAGCAGTGGTGCTGCCATGGGAGCCCCAGCCCTTTCCCTTCCTGTGGTTGCTTGGGCTCCCTCCTGGTGATGGAGGAGCTCGCCTGGGGGTCTCTACCCCATTTCTTCTTCAGGCCAAGGTAAACCCTGGAAATACAGGATTCAGCATCTGCTGAGAGGGCAGCTTGGTTCCAGTAGTCCCTCGGTAGCCCGCTGCAACATCAGGCATCGGGTTGTGTAGGAATAACAGAGCAGTCTTTTGTCCTTTGTTTTTTTCCTCCCCTTTCAGTTCTGCCCAGATGAGTTGGTACAGCTTCAGATGGGATTTAGTTTTGTTTCTTGTGCCTCTGACACGCATGCCCCAGGAAAGGCAGGAATCCAGCAGACTGTATCCCTACTGCCCATAGAGAGAGGGTTCAGCTGGCCCAGTCCCTCCCCCCTTCTCCTTGCCTTTGAGGAACTGCTACAACGCTGAAGCCAGCACATAAATGTGGTGGGTAATAGGGGAGTCTGAGCCTCAGCATGCTCAAATGTCAATGTGATGTGATAGTGCAAAAGCAGTGCCATTCACAAGCCTGCTCAGAGACAGGGACCTCTGAGACTGCAGAGAGCATCTCCAGAGAAAGAGAGATTGCCTGGAAAAACATTTTCTTCCTGCTCAGCCCTGCTCTGCCATTTTCATATGGCATCACACCCCCACCCCAAACAGCAGAAGCGGTTCCAGGGCAGAGTCTCTTTGCAGGCAAGAAAGCGGTGGCAGCAAAGCCATGTCACTTATGGCTTGTTCCCTAAACCACTCAAAGCATCCAGCGACTGGGGAGAGTTACAGAAGAGCATACGAGGCAGAAAGAGAAGCATCTAATTTCCCCTGCCCCACACCCACATAATTCCACTGAGCTCAAAGTCAATTTGTCCTGACTTCCACAAGTGTGGAAGGAGAATAAGGAGTCACATATTTATTTATTGTAGCACTAAAAAGGAAGAAATCAAGCAGATGGTAAGCAATGGCTTTTTTTTTTTTAATTTCTCCAGCCCTAAAGTTATTGGGACATACATTCAAGGAAGCCTCCAGAGACACCCCAGTCTTGCAGTTGACTTCCCCCATTGAGCAGATTGCTTAGTTGCATTTACACTACCTGACCTAGTTTTCATCTCCCTGTTTGAAGAGAAAACAAAGTCATACAGAAAACCAAGCACAGCCCAGATGCACTTAGAGAGGCTTTGGACTGTGAATCACATTGAAAGGAAACTTGAGGAACAGACAGACCTTATTTCACCCAGTGTACCATATTTACTTTCACAGTGACTTAACGTCCCCCTGCTTTCCTCCTTGCACCAGATTTCACCCTCACTAACTAGGTTAAAACCACACATGCCTGTTCTAAAGCTACTGTACTTCATGCCTGTTGTAGGTCAAGGCAAGTTGTACGTGAGCAAATAACTTTTTTTTTGTAATTCAAAAGTTAAGGTCACTGACTTCAGTGTTAGAAACCTGGATATCTCACTGGTTCACACATCTCACAACTTTTAGTGTGACCAAAGATCCAGTCCCCAGGCCTTCAGCTCGGAGCTAAGTGCACAGGCTTTTATTTTGAGGGGGTTAATGGCAGAGATACCAGATTTCCATCAATTCGTGCCAGCCCTACCAACCTACACAAATCTGAACTAAATTTACTCCCGAGTCCTTCCGCAAATCATGTTTTGTGACTGATCTGACCACAGCCAAAGAGACTGTTCCCAAAGTTCTGCCAGAGAATGTCATAATATGGACTTACAATTGAGAATGAGAATGAATGGACTTGGGCTTCAAATGAGAAATAACTCACAGTTGTCTCAGGAGGAAGACCTTCACTTCGCTTCACACTCGTGTGCATGGACAACTGTGCACAAGCACTTGCCCATGCGTGTAACAGAGCAAATTCTGCCTATTTGCAACCAAAACAGACCATTTCAGGCAGCAAGTTTCTCCCTCTATCTTATGTGATGTGTACAAAACACATAATTTTCCCTTGAATTTTTAAAAGTGAGAGCTCTAGAGTAATTTAATGTCCCTGTTTATCACACTTTTTATTGGATACAGAAATCAATAACAAATTGCTTGTCAATAAAGAGCTGCTTAAGGAAGGCCAAAGCTTCTTGCAGGTTCTAAAAAGGGAAAAACAGAGGAATAATTAATATGTGTTTGACAGTGGCCACCGGGCCGTAACTAATAAGGGGAATGTATCATGTGTTAGGAGAAAGTTTTCATTTCAGAGCTGCTTTAAGACCTGGGGACATTTCTCTGGCTGTCTGCAAGAACCAGGCATAGGTAGTTACCATCTCAGATGGATGTTTTAGCCAAGCAAGGAAAAAAAATTACATCTCTTTGAAAATAGCTATTGCTTGCACAGAATGGTTTCCTCAAGTCAAAAAAAGAATCTTTTACATTCCTACAAAGTAGGATTGAGATCCTAATGCCCTCACCATCATGTGACTGCATCTGTTGTCTTATCAGGGTTTAGATTCTGCTCCCTCACTGACACAGATCTTCTAATCTTTACTGCATGACTTAAAAGCAGATGCTAACAGCAGCATATCACCCATGGCTCAGTGGTCTTGTTGCCATCCAGCAGAGCAGGCTGATATAAGCCCTGCCCGATTCATTAGAAAAGTGACCTCATTCTGCTACACTGAACTGGAGAGGACCCTGGTCACCCCCGAAAGGCTGACTTCAGCTCATGGGAATAGGGCAAAAGGGAGAGGGAGAAAAATGTTACAGTAGGTACTCTGTAACATAAAAATACCTGTAGAAACTGAGCCCTCAAACTGATCAAAGAATAAACACAACAACTGACATTCAGAAATTAGTTACTCCATTTTTAGGAGCCCTCTGGTTTCCAAATCCTGCAACGAAGCAGGATAGTCAGGGTACAGCGATCACCTCGGCTCAACCTCGCTTCAGTGACCCAGAGATCCAAACAGCACTGAATTCACACAGACACAGGTGCTGGGTGCCATCTTTATTTAGAGGGATGAAAGAAGGGGATTGCACCAGGAAATAAGTCTATAAGGCAGATTTGAGATCCTTTGCCTTGAGAGCCAGGCTCTATTGATAAGGTTTTGCGGACATATTCCTCCCATGTTATATCACTACACAAACAATACAAATACACCTTCTCCCTTCCTTTGCTCCAGAAGCTTTTATTTTCTCCTTCAGTGCTATCATATTTTAGTTAGAAGTGATCACTCCATATTATCCCACTCTTCTGACCCCTAGGTGCCTCAGCAATTATGTAGCCCCATTCATGAAGACAAGGATATTGATATTATTTATACATACATCCTGATGAACCACTAACCATTACAAGATCACCTCAAGGGAGGAGGCATTTAAAATGCCCAAGAAATAACATTTAGAGGGAAAAAAAGACAAAGCCAAAAAGAAATGAGGTGTTTGCCTGCATGGGGTACAAGTTCATGCAATAAGAGCCTTCAGCAGAGATTACCTCCTAATAAGAAGTCACGGCTGCTGTTGTTTTTATGGAAGCAAGTGTGAACAAAGAACTGAGCTGTTCAGGTAGGAGAAAAAATCAAGCCTGTAATCAGTTACGTGTCTCTAGATGGAGGCTTATTAGCTTTTCAGGCAACATACATCAAAATTCTGACAAGTTCATACCAAAATCCAAGCAACTCGAATACCTCCCCAGCATCTCTGTTGCCTATGAGTATCTCCTTTAACCCTCACCATTGTAACATTTGAGTGCGAGGCAATGAGGAGAATGCTCCAGCTCTGAACCCAATCCATACACAACAGCAATGTGAAGGCATCAGGATGTAAACAGACTGACGTTTGGTATATTTAGGGTTTAATCTATATGTAAATTTCCTGAGCATACCTAAAAAAAAAAAAAAATTCAGAAAAATTTACATTTACGAGCTTGGACCTGATTCTTTGTCTTTAACTAATGGTCTCAAATCTGTACTGTTGTATTTTATGATGCAGAGCTGATAGATTGTTTGAACAGGAGCAGAAATGAACATTTCCTTTTGTAAAAACAAAAGAGACCTCAGAGATTTTGTTAGATGAGTAACAAGCAGTGGCAAGACACACAGGACCTCTAGCAGGTTTAAGTCTTTGTAAGCTAGGCACCTGAGAACTCTTGCAGGAAAAAATATAAGAACCACATGGATGTCCAGCTTAGCCTTTAAATCATGTGGCCTGATGATCCCTTCCATTTTGCCTGCTTCATCTCCAGCTATTTATTAATATGATGTGGACAATCCACTGCTTTACACATATTACAAGTGAAGGGTGGATGATTATTCCAAATACTGGGACTGACTCCCAAGAAGTTGTTGAGCTATAAATTCAAACCACTGGACATTTTGCATCTGCTGCTAAACATTGTTGGTCTATATATATTAGAGTTGGAATATTAATATCACGTGATGTAGGTGAAATGAGTCATGACCTCCAGAAAGCTTAAATCTTTGTTCATACAGTGGTAAAGTGTTCAAGCAGTGGTAAAGTGTTAGCAGTCAAAAAAACTCACAGTATGGATATAAGAAACACCATTACAGTTCAGACCACAGTTTGGTCTCTGTCACTTTCTGGTCTCTACCAGTGACCTGCAAAAGATGCTCAGGGAAAGTAAGATTCAGAGAAAGAACAGTGATCGTTCCTGAGACTGGACTCACTCCTTGTAAGCAGTAGCCTGGTAAGTCCTCTCTCAATGGGTACAGAATTGCTTGGATTTTGTTGGACTACTTCATCCTTTAGCCTTACTAAAAGTGTTGGTGCTTCATTTACAAAGGATTGAAGGGTATGTCCATGTGAGGCCATACCAGCACATGAGATGTTTCAGCCCACTTGATACACACTTTGGCAGACAGTAGAGGGACTGCACAGTAAACACCAGACTCCAAGGGTTCCTCCAACACCCATCTAATGGTCTGGGAGTTCCACCCTACCCAAGTGGAAGGGAAGGAGATCCTATCTCTCCTACATCTCTGAGTAAGCTTCCACTCTTATGAGTGATAGGAGCTTCCCTGAGGACTAAGTTGCTTCCACATCCAAGTGCATCTGTATATGGGGAAGGGGCGTACTTGTGTAACATGTGCCACCTGCAGCACCTCAATCCTGGGATCCACCCCCCACACCCTGAATCCCATGGAGAAGAGGTACCACCACTGCTTTGAGAAGATGGTGCCAGAGTTTTTATGTCATGACTGTGACTAAACTGGAGCACTCAGAAGAGCTTCAAACTCTGAGTCAGCACACAACACTTACTTATCTCTCCCCATACCTCAGTCCAGTTGTCTTTTGAATAGGCACATAGTCCAGCGGGGATGCTCCAGCTGGGTCACCAGTTTGAAGAATCAATCAGACAATGATTTTGGAGATCTTTGTGTAGACCACCTGCCCCACAATCCACATACAGACTACAATTACGTGAAGATTTGCAGAAAGTAAGAAACTAAAATATCATGGAAGCTCATAGCATTGCCTCAAGTGAACTCTAATCCAACCAATGGTAGGTCAAGAGCATCCCCAAAGACACATTCATCACCATCAGCAGGAGCTGAGACCTCCAGAAGATCTGGCCAGACTGAGTATAAAAAAAAAATCAATTTGCATCAGACACATCATATTAGGGCCAGAAAAGGGCCTTAAAAAAAGACATAGGTCACTACCTCCTCTAGTTTCTCCTGCAATGAGAACAATAACTCTCCGGAACAGCCAGCCTTGATTGAAAGTCTTCAAGGAATAGAGATTCATCATTCCATTAACTCACACAATTTCTCATTTCCATGGCAGTGAAACAGTAGTTGAGAAGCAGGCATGTTGAGAGGAAATGCTCATACATATAGAAGAAATGAATGACAAATGCTCATGCTTAATATTCATTTAAATATCTCACACTAGCATGCGGGTTATCAACAAGAGACCTAACAATTTACAGATCTTTATCTAGATGCAAAAAATATTCTTTTTTAATCTTAAATCCTGTATAATGTATGAAATGGTAAAACATATACTTTTCCATATAACCAAGCCATTCATATTCAGATGGCTTAATTGTAGCATTGTTTGCAA
Source organism: Scolopax mira (assembly GCA_004320125.1). NCBI lineage: Eukaryota > Metazoa > Chordata > Aves > Charadriiformes > Scolopacidae > Scolopax > Scolopax mira. The sequence goes on from BJBW01004927.1 coordinate 84,679, forward strand.
AGTAGCAAATTCAGTAGGAGCTACATTAGTTAGCTGCATGTAATTTTCTTATTCTTACTGTGTTTCTAGAAAGATTGGATTATATGCATTTTGATGGCTCTGTCTTTAAAAAGAGAACTATTTACATGCCATATCTGATTAAAAATTTACCAGTTAGTAATAGTGAATAATTTCAAGGTAAAATACATTAAGAGTACATGTCGGTAAGCGAAAAGGAAACCTGTTGCAAGCAAAATCAATAAAAATATTCATTTAAAACCTTGGCTGTTCAGAGTTAATGGCTGTCTTAGAAGGCTCTCAAACACCTTAAGGGGAAGACAATGCACATTGAAGACATTTAATTAACCTTAACACTGACCCCCACAGCAATAGCATTCACGTATCTTGCAATCATTTTTTTCTTTCCTACCTGCTATGTACATCTGTGAGCACACTTTCTCATCACCTTTTCATTACACAGATCTTTCCATACCTTTCTAAATTTCTCCAATAAAAGCATAAGGTAAACTTAATGAAAGCATAAGAAATGGTATAAGATTAAAGATAAACATAGATGGAGATCATCTTTTCTGGTAGGATGGGAAAATCTTCAAGAAGAGATAATCTCTAGCAGTGTGAATGCAGCTGTACCTCAGCTCTGGCTGTACTGCACCAGATTGATGAACAGAGGGGAAGAGTTACTGGGAAAGAAAATCTTTCATTTTACACACAAGAGAAATTACACGATTCTGGGCATGAGGAATGCTGCCAGACCACCTTCTTGCCTTGGTTCCCAATTTGTAAGAATAATAACCAGGGATTCCCCACAAACACCAAAGTAGCAAGCCCTATGGAGGCAAGATGAAGGATGGGAGGAAGATACTGGTTCAAGCTCCTTCTCAGAAGACTTCCCAGCTTTCTGCTAACACGCTTTGTACTCTACCCCCAGTGACACTCTAACCATGATGAGAACCTCAGACTGGGAGTTGTTAGAGATTTATTCACTAAAAGCTTTTTATCTAACCTTCCAAATGCACAGCAAATTCACACATGAGTGTTAAACACTCCTGAAAAAAACAGTGTTTAGAAAAAGAAAAAGGATGAGGATTTTAAGAGGTGAATGAGAAATGCCTGATTCACTCACAGAATTTCTCAGTGTTTGTGGGAGCCTATAAGGACACACTGGTTTAATGGAAAGGGAAAGGAAGCCCACACTTCAGAGAAATTCCTTCTCTGGGAGGGGATGTAGGGAAAGTGTAATTTCCTTGCCCCACAAAGAATAGTCATAAAGGAAGCCAGTTGGGTCTTATAAAGGCAGATCTGCTAAAGGCTGATGTGCATTAAACTGATGTCTCACTTCAGCTGCACCGAAGGAAGAGCAAAAAATACAACTGAAAGGTATTTGGAAGTTATTTGGAGAAAAAGAGAATTTTATTTTCTGCACAATACCAAAATATACTTCCTAAGACAGCATAGTTATGGAAAATATTGGGAAGTATGGGAAAGAGGAATGCAGACCATATAGGAGAGTAAAAATTGGTGTAACGGATTATTTTTCCTTGACTTGCAAAAGCAGCGCACTTTCACTGTACTGGGTCGTAACTGAGAAACTAACCCAAAAATCCTCCTAAGTCAATGAAGAGGCTGCCATTGACTTTCTCAGACTATAAATCCAGTCCCAAAGAAGATAAGAGCAATGTGTGTACTTTCTGTCATTGATAAATGATGGAACTGAGGAGAGTTATTTTCCAGCTATAACCAGTTCCTTTGAATTCAGCCAAGTGCAACTCATGGCTGAAAGCAACATCCCCTAAAACACAGCCTCTGCTGGGGCAGGACATGTGCTTTTTAAATGGTGCAGCACAATCTGCTTTAGTGATGAGAGCAGCTCAATCATTTCCACAATGTCAAAGAACATGTACTAGTGTCCATGAGTGCACAAAGATGTATGGATATATTTTAATGTTTGTAAATCTCAGAACAAATGCAAGTGCTTGCATAGCCTCTCCCAGGATGTCCAGGATCTGGAATTCAGTTTCAGCAGAGATTATATGGCTCCTTCAGTCACAAAACCCACTCCTTTGGAAGATGTTAACAAGAAGTCAGCTCAATTCTCTTTCATTTATGAGATTTGAGGTGATGATAGGCCAAGGCCTTACAATCTGAGGGTAATAACCTTTTGCATATGTATATGAAGCAAAATATCCGAACTCATTACTTGCTGGAGCAGACAGCATCTGTTGTTCCATGTCATCATTCAGACTTTCAAAACAAATGACCTGGAAAGATCAATACTGTAAAAGATACCAGGGCAGAGACAGACAGATGGATTAGAGAATGGATTAGGAGAAGCCAAACTCAAGAAGCCAAACTCTTCATCAAGGCTCTGATATGTGCTCATAGTGTCTTGGCTGTTTCCTTAGACCTGACTTTTCAAAGACTCGCAGACCTGCCTGCGTAGGCAGACCTGCCTGCAGGTGAGCTTAGAAAACATGAAAAGACAGTCCAGACCCTGTCTGAGAGAGCTGTAGTATCACTGCTGTTGTTTCACTGGTAGAAACTAAGTTCTACATTTAGTTCCAACACCCAGGCTTTGATTGTGCTCACCAAGAGTGACTCTCATGGTGCATCACAGCAGTACATCTGGTCTCTTTCTTTAAACCAGACATAGGAAGGCCTCTTGAACACCTCTCCATGTCTCCTGGGTGTTAGATCAAACCCCAGTGACTCCAAGGACTTTTTGATCAAACTGCAGAAGAATCTATCTGGCAGCAGACATGAATGACTTTCTGATAAACACTCCCTCCCTGCCCTTTGAGCTCCATATGCTGCTGATAGCCTGGGTATTGATTTGTATTGGAAAAGAGTGGAAACCGGTTGCTCTGCCAGCTTTTGCTTCGAGCCTATCGAAGCTGGTTCAATGCTGCCATGAACTTTTGCCTTCTTGCATGCAATATTTTGCTATCCAAAGCAGGAAAAGCATGAGAAAAAAATCCCTCATCCTAGAAGGAAATTAGCATCCGGCAGTCTAATAACCCATTCTCTGCAGCACATGCAGGGTGGTGTAATTAAAGCCATAAAATATTCCGAATTGATTTCTGCATTTGGAAGATATACTCGCTACATAACTAATGATTGTTGCTGCCCTGTGCCTAGGAGAGGAATTCTCCCCCAAAAGGCTTCTCTCCCTCAGAAGCCTGCTGGCCCCATCGTGCCTTTCCCAGGGGAGATGAAGGCCAAAAAACCCAGGCAGCAAATAAATCCAGTTTCTGCCCAGCCCCAACCCACATTGCAAGCAGTTGCATCTTAGTGTTTCAAAATTTGAGCTGGGCTGTTTTCCTGCAAAAAAAAACCTCCTTGAATACATTTATGCTGTCACCCAAACACACACCAAGTCTAGTGGCATGTCCTGCAGCAGCATGGTGCTGATGCACTGTAGAAACCAGCCCCTGCTCACCCATGTGGCAGTGACTGAGCTCATTAACAAAGCAAGGGACATCCAGACACCAGCAGTTAATCAAATTGAGCCCACATATTCACAGCGCTTGTGGAACTGGTCCCAGTTCTCATGAGGCTGATGATGTACCAGTGTGCATGGCAGCTTGCAAGCCTCCTCCCAGCCTGCCAGTATCAGCACTCCTTTAAATTTCCCATCTGCAATTTCCCATAGATCAAAAGACTGTTCCTACCTAGGATTTTGTTTTGATGTTCTTGGTTTTGTTTGGTAAGTGTGATAGTCTCCTCAAGTCTGTCATGTTCCCTATAAAAGCAGAACAAATTCCCTAATTTATAAAGTTTTAAAAGAAGCATGAAAAGTCAAGATGAAAAACCTTTGAAGCAGAGTTCATTGGCAATAGCGTTTTAAGCTTTAAGAAAAGATCTTTAAATTCTGTATCACATTTTTGCTCCTCTGCTTTCTACCCCTGTTCCAGCCACCACAGTGACAGCTTTACCTGGTCTCACGCCATACTGGAGAGCAGAGTTCTGAAACCAGTGTTCTCCTTGCAAAGCCCAAGCAGGTACTTTCTCACGTGTCCTGGCCTGCTTAAGAAAAGAGGGAAGGGGAGGTAGGTGCTGCAGCCAGTGATGCTACAGTCACAAAAGAAACAGGATCACCCTTGAAACACCTTGGCTGGAGATCTCCAGGCTGATGTCTCCTGCCAAGTCTCCATCCACCTCAACGCAAGAAAGAAGATGAGGAGCCCTATAGCCAGGACTGTCTCTGCTTCATGAGACCTGCTGCACAGCATCAGTTATCACACCCTATTACACAGAACAAAATCCATTACCAAAACCCTAGACATCAGAGCCTGCAACTGCAAGAGTTTACTTGAAAACCCAATAATTTCTCCCTCTATATTTCATGATGAGAACCAGAAATTCTTCTGCCATGTGTAACCAAAAGAGCAAATACATCCTGAGGTCCATCCTGCAGTCAGATCTGAGCTAGAACAAAACTATTCCCACAACTCAGCTAAAATTTGCTTCTTGTCCTCTTAAAAAAAATAAAATAGCTACCTTGCAGAGAACATCGGATGACTCCTCTTGATTTACTGTTATAGTCTTTAGAAGACCTAAGAAATTACAGTGACCTGCTTCTGAAATTCCTTGCTGCTGGAAGCCTAAAGCAATCTAAACAAAAAATTCATTTATCAATATTATTCCACCATTTTTTGACAATTAAACCTGTAAGTTAGTGTACCTTGAAAAATATGCCAGAGCAAAGAGTTCACAGGCTCAACCTTGGCTGTTCACCTGTGAAAATAAAACCTGCTTAATTTTTATGTGATAATAATTATGTAACTTATTTTTGGAAGTAAATAATTCAGTAAGGATGAGATGTGCAACACAGAAGAATGGGCTGTGCTGTGTTTTGCCTATTGATAAGGGACAGTTTTGCTGTCCCTTTGAATGTCTGCAGCATCAGCTTTAACCTCTGCAAACATCTTGAGAGAGAAATAAAGAGAGCCCTCCCAGCAAAGCTAAATTTCACTGCCAGATGACATGTTTCTTTTTATCTATACATTTGTCTAATTAAGAAGATATAGTGCCATTTTAAGTTTCATATAAACTCTTAACTTCAATGAGGATGCATTCTGCAAACCAAACAAGGATTTATTAGGATAATAAAGCAAACACTTCATAAAAATTTAAATGCCTGCTATGAACTTCTTTTTTGTGAAACTAAGAGGCCAAGAAAATCTCTTAAACTAGGGGAGGGATCTGCAGTAGTAAATAGTTTCATCAAGCCCATGCCCAAACGTGTGTGTGAAGTTGGTGAGTGCAGAGGTGGCTTCCCATATCTGAGGCCACTTGCCCTCCCATGGCACCGAGACTTCAGCAGGATTTCAGCTGTGTGCCAGCTTTGCACCTTTTCAAGCACAGGGGTGCACTGGTTTAAATTAATTGATTCTTTTACAAGGACCTCAGCCAGGGGGAAAAGCATATTAGTTTCTTTTGCTTGTGCTGCATTGTCTGTTTACAACAATGTAGTTAATCAAAGGAAAGGGAGATGAAGATCTTTTTTTGCCAATGTGGCAGGAAAGACTGTGAAGCTTTAATTGACCCCCTGAGAGACAAAGTGAAAAGCTTGTGGAATGAGTTGAATTTTTAACACAAGGGCACATTTTCCTTTTAGTTCGTTCTGGAGACTAAAAGAAAGGGCCATAATTCCAGCTCTTGGCGTGCAGCTGCTGTCCCACCTCCTTACCTGAACTGTTTCAGGAGCAATGCAAATATTAATAACTCAGAGCAGTGACTCACAGTAATCCCTTAAACCCCATAATTGAAAAAACTGGCCACTTCTGACTAATGATTTTGGAGACTGGGGCATAGGGCATAATGAACTGAGTTCTGTATAAGATGTCTGAGGATTTTAAAGTTCTCGGTAGCTCTGCCTCATTTGTCTGGGCTCTGCAAGGTGTTCCTGAAAGGAATGTGTCCAGGAACAGCCAGGCAAAATCTATCCAGGTCCTCCAAGACCAGAACTATGAGGGGCCAAGGATGCTGTCCCCAATCCCTTCCCCATACATAGAGACACCAAGGCAGGTTTAGCTGTCACAGCACCGACAGGCTCCCACGACAGGGGGCGAGGAAGGACGATGGCCTTTGTGACTGAGGGAAAATTTTGCAAAATGAAAGATGTTGAAAGAAGGAACAATATCAAACACTTTTTTTGAAGGGGCAAAAAATTTCAAATACAGCATTTAGAAAGGTGGGGGAGGAGGAAGGATTCTCAGGAATCCTCCAAATATGGTGAGAAGTTCCTGCAGAGAAGTGTTGAAGTGCTCCTGCTTTATTTTAGATCCTATAGGCTTTTACCTGATAACTGTTCCAGTTATCTCTACCAAATCAGATATCAAATCTATATCAAACCCTCTCCTCTAGGTCTTGTGAGAGAGAGACCAAGAGGATAAAAATATGTGTCACAGCACAGGCCAGAAAGGGACAAGTTTCCTACTCACTCCTCCCTTGGAAATGACCTTCAGCAAGATTGCACATAACTGACGAGAGGCAGAGATTAGCTGGCTGGACAGATGAGGAAAGATGCACTCAGGGACAGTTTGTGATAATAAGACTTAATAATGTTTGCCCTCACATCTGGAAAGATGGACAGGAGGTTCCAGCCTCAAGGGTTGCTGAGGATTGCTGGAGTTTGTTCCCAGCGCTGCACGTGGGCTCTGCATCTCACTTTTTCCCTCTCTCAGTAAACCCAAGGCACAGAGGCAGCAGTTTCCTTAGCAGACCTGGGACATTGTCGCAAGTCCCAGCTGATTAACACATGAAATTTCCTTGAGGAGCTAAGCTTATAGCTTGCTAACACTCTGATGAACAATTCCTCTAGCCAAAAAAAGCAGAGCTTGCAGCTTGTACGATCACTCCCCAGATGTGGAAACCTACGTGCCAACAATGAAGAAAGGTTTTTTTAGATAGTGGCAATAGTAGTAATAGTTAGTTTTTGTTACAACTAAAAGCCATTACTGTTCCTTACAAAAATCATTTTGCTCTTCTCCTACCACTTGCAGCTCCCACAATGCTATTATAAATAATGAACATACTCAACCGTGCAGCAAGCAAATCTAAACAACACTGTAACTGCTACTCGCTTAACTTAAAATATTCTAGTCCTATTCTAGTCCAGGATTTCCTCTCTGCTGTAACAAACATTGCGTTTTCCCTCTTCTTCTCAACCAACTGTGACACTCACCACCACATTGCAAGAAAGTTCCGCACAAGCACCTAGCATTATGCAGCCTCATTAGTAGCTTTGATTATCTATTCAGCGCATCTCCAGCTTGCCTGAGGGGCTGTAGGACTGTCAGTCCCGTGGACTGATATGTGTTGCTTGTGGTTAATACAGTTCAAGTGCCAAAGGCAAGCCAAAGGGCAAAGCTAAAAATAGGTAGTAGCATCAGCTGGGAAAAGTAATCAATGGATATAATGTCAGCGACCCCCTGATGACCCTGTTGAGCTGGTGTTTAACAGAAGGCATTGAAAATGAAGACTTTGTGCCTAAGGACATATTGATAACTTCATGGAAATTACCATAACCCAGCACTCTTCTTCTGTGAGTTCTTTTTTTAATGATTGCTAATCTTGTTTAAGACAAGAAAAGCTGCAGCTTACTTGAATGTTCTGGGTCTACAGGGAGGTTTCATTTCATTCTTCCTTTCCTTTCTCTGAAGCACCAGATGCTAGACAGGATTAGACAGCAGTTTGAACTAGAAGGCAAGAAAATAGCCTTAAGGAACGTTTACATTGCCTTAAAAATGCTCCTGGGACCAGACTTCCAGATCCTGGTCTTCTTTTGAACCAGTTGTGGCTTTTTTTCCTACACTGCTACAGAGGTTGACTGAAAGTTATCAAAGACGTCCTATGCATAATGCCCCTGGGACAACTGCCCAGTGGCCCATTGACCAGTGAGCAGGGCAGGAACACACCTTCAGCCTTGTCTGGAAATGCCCAGTTTTGACCTTTTTGTCTTATATTAGAAGAACAAGCCATCTCACTCTTCTCTTCATTTTGTGGAAATCAGTTTCTTCAGAAATATTTCCTCTGACTTTCCAAATCAAATTTCACCTAGAAATTCTTCATCACTATACCAAAATGCAAGTGATGAGTATTATTGCCAAAGGAAGCAACACATGAATAAAAAATATCTTTATTTTTAACTTATCCCTTTAAAGGCATAACGACCCGAGCTGTCCCACAAAAGTTATCCTTTATCACTGCTGGATGAATGGAAATTTTTCTGGTTTGCAAAGCCCAAATCATCCATATTCATGCCAAATACATAGATTTCCAATCAAAAAGGCTTTATGCAGGCACAAGGCAGAATGTAGTTTACTCTTGCACCAATAGCTCCTGACATGGTGATCTAAAAAGTGTCATAGCAACCAGTCCTGTAATGGGCTGAATTTTCCCTGAGTTATGCCAGAAACTCAAACCATGTCTTAAGATGCAAGCCAGAACAAGGAACCAGCCCCAGGGACTGCTGGCACCCTCCTCTTCAAGCTGCAAAATTCCTGGGTTGACTTATATGAGGAAAAAAAGACAAGTGAAAAACCAGAAGAAATTTGGTCTGAAAATGTTCTTTCCACTGGAGTTAAGCTGTACTAAAAAGTTGAAGCATTACAAATTGCTGACCATTGAGAAGGCAGGTTCTCCACACCATGGGGGTTGCTGGGATGCTATCTGGCTCCAAACACAACATCCTTCCTAGCTGTCCATCTTGCCAGCACTCTTAAAGAATACCTGGCTGTGCTTGCAACAGGAGAGACACATCTAGCCTCAACTGCACTCCTCCAGCCCAGCAAAGCTCCTGAGGGACCACCACTAAAGAACTCTGCACCCTGGAGGATCATGATCTGAATGTTTCAAGAGTATTAGAAATGCTTGTGCTGCTCAAAACTTATACAGCACAGTGTGGCCATGACGTGGCTTCTGATGTAGAAGCCTAGATGTTTTTTAACCACAAAGCATCCCACTACAAGGTACAGTGTTATGGTTTCTACCACATCTTCAAAGAGTGCTCTGGGACTCCACTACCCAACAGCATCATTTCTCAAACTGTTTTACCCTGTGTTTCTTCTCAAGTCTACCATTCACATTGCAATCAGCCTGCAGACATTCCTCCTCTCCTCAAGATTCACATTCACCAGCTCTTCACATGCATACCATGTACTCTGCTGGGGACAAGGAGAAAAGGGGAAAGGGTCATATCCCCCTTTCAGGAAATTTTGATTGGATTATTTCAATCTACTCCCTTTAAAATGTGCCCTTATGGCCCAACAAATAGCACACCAAGAGGTGACATTCCCCGAATAACCAATTACTTAAGGATTAGTCACACAGTGGCATGGAAGGCACATGGCTGGCTTCACGGGAAGGATTCTTGTAGCAAAGAAGAATACAGATGGCTGAAGCAGCCAGGGCAGGGATCCATCCTTCTACTTCAGCTGGGCATAAAGCCTCAGGCTTGATGTCTGTCTACCCATATTTGGCATCTCCCAAACACTCCCGCAGCACTGCATTGGATAATTACGGTAGGAAGGAAATCCTCTGCAAAAAGAAAGGAATGGTGAACACAAAAAAGTGTTTGATTTCCTGGAAAAAAAAAAACCAAACTTGATCAATGCATTAAAAAGTCTTCCCACTCCAGCTGGCAGTTTCTGAAGGACAGCAGAAAGACAAGAACTTTCTGAAGCATTTTCAATTGCAGAATTCATGGGGGTAGGCAGGGAGCCCTGTGAGCAGCGTTGCGCTGCACTGCAAGCTCAGACACTCAGCAAACCCCTCTTCAAAGTGCCCTTCCCTTCGAGTGAGCTGAGGCCAGGGAGCTTCTGTCCTCCTTCCAACCCAGGACCCGCTCTCACTTTGGGGAAACCTGTTTTCTGCAAGGCCCTAATCCAAATTTTCACTTTGATAAGGGTGAAAAAAATGCTACAGCTGACTTCACTAAGCTTTCAAATCAATCCTGTTGTCTGTGACATTAGTAATTGCCACTTTTAGCATACTGGAGCCCAGCAGTTTCTTAGGATGTAGCAGATGCCCTTTGGTAGCTCTGCTCTTTTCTTTTTGCTAATTTATTACCCTCATGACCCTGCTAAGAAAAAATGCGTGGGGCACTTATTTCTTTTTGGAGGCAGAGGGTGGAAAAGGGGATGACACTCCCGTTCTTGCTGAGCTACCAGCATATACAGACGAATATGATGTCCCCTGAGAAAAGAAACTAAACTCTCGCTCTCACGTAAATCCACACATAATTACCCCCTATTTGTGTCTTAATGCCCTCAGAATCATGAAGATTATTTACAGAACCAGTGTGGTAGCAACAAGCATTAATTTTGCCAAGGCTCCTCTATCTTTTATAATTTCCAGTACTTGTCAGCTGCAAAAAAGTACCAAGCAAACTGCAGGTGACCAGAAAGACTTGATTATCATCTTCTTTCTTTTTCCCCTCTCTTTTTTTCCCTTTTTTCCCCCTTCTTTGCCACTCTAACTTGCCGCAGCGGAGAGCGGGTTGTTTACGCCGGGTCCCTGCGAAGCTCTCAGTCGCTTTACATCGCTGAGGAGTTATCAGCAGACTTTCCTGACGGGCGCAGGGCCAGGAGAACGGGGGTAAATCCAGTCTGTGTGACATCTCCGTGCCAAGCCTGCTGTTGGCTACTTGTCCCAGTTGCCACCAGGTCCCCAGCCGAGCAGGGCTGGGGGACCCCATGGCCGGTCCGAGGGGTCCCTCTGGTGATGGGAAGCGGCGGCGGCGACCGGGAGCGGAGCAGGAGAGGGGCTGCTCCTGCTCTTTCCTTGCGGAAACCAAGGGCCCCAGGACCATCTGCCCGGGGGCCCACGGGATGCTCTTGGTCCTGCTTTGAGCCACACTGGATCCATTTCTCTTTCACTAATTTTACTTTTTGGTGTGAGCCCTTTAAAGCGCTAGGGAAACCTGCGTTTTTAGAAAACTCTAATGTCTGAATTGCTGAAAATATTTCTTCACTCTATAGCCAGCCCTGGTGTGTGGGTTTCAAGGTTTCAGTGTTGTCAAGCTCACCAGGTAGAGGGGATGAGGAGGAGGGAGACCCGGACACTTGACCCAGGCGGGCCAACCAGACTATTTCATACCCTGAACATCACATTCAATATAACTTAGAAAGTTTGCTAAGGAGTGCTCTCTCTTCCATGGTGGCTGTGATCCTGAGAACTTTTTGTCTCAGTGCCCAACTTCTCAGCCCTTCCCTTCCTCCTGATGCTGTAGGACTCACGGTGTCCAACATTTTCACTCCCCTACTCCAGTTGCACAGCTTCCTGCTGATATAACTGGCTAAATATAGCCCTTGTATATTTTATATTGGTATCGGTATTGAGGTCGTGGAGTCACCTTCTCTGGAGGTTTTCAAGACCTGCCTGGATGCAGTCCTGAGTGATGTGCTCTGGACAATCCTGCTTAGCAGGGGAGCTGGACTAGATGATCTCTAGAGGTTCCTTCCAACTCTGTCAAATCCATGAATCTGGATCAATATTGATCCTGTAGTATTAATAGGGTTGATTATATAGTATTGTTTACTTAAATCTGTTTATATTTCAACCCTCAGGTTGCCTTGTTTTTAACCTGATTCCCCTTCCTGGGTGGGGAGGGGTCATTGGGTGATAGAATAATTGTCTAAGTGACAATAAACTGTTCCAGGCTCCTCAAACTATAGCACCCTTACACCTCCAGCGCAGCCCAGAGCATCGGGCAGCATCACACCCAGGCGATGCTGACAAACCCCACGTCGGGGGAGATATGGTTAGTGCCCCTATAGCAGAGCAGGATGCAGTGCAGCCCCACGGCATCCTTCCCTCTCCACCTCAGTGCAGGGATGGGGTCAGCAAGTCACATCCCAGAGGCACAGCAAGGCACTGCCAGCACTCTGGTTTTTCAGGCTGTCAAATAATCTGTCTTTTAACAGAGTCAGAACTTTAACAAAAAAAATTTCCCTGGGTTTAGGGAAATTAACCAATAGTCCTGCCCCTCAACATGGAAAGCAGGGACACAGACACATAACCCGAACTCCCACGCATGCAGTATTTTGGGGAGAAAAGGCAGAATGGGGAAAGGAATGGATGATCTTAGTGCAGTGGGCAGAGGATGGACCAAAAGTGATTTTCTGATCACTGCAGTTCAGCATCTCATACCCAAAAAATTGGCTTTGGATACCTTTCTCACAAATCAGTTACAGCTTGCTCCCACTGTTGTGGTCCAAAACAATGACATATTCTTTAGAAATTGAAATACAGCTACTGTTTACATTTCATGCACTCCAAATCACTAGATTGAAGATATGCCTCTAATGACCTGCCAAACCTGGGGAAAGGGGGTCAAATCCAAGGTGGCTTTTCTAGGACCCCTGGGCTGAGGGGAGACCATAGCAGCTCTGTTAAGTGAAAATAATATGTGATGCTGGTCCCAGTCGTCTTTTCGAACTCATTTAGCCAGGTGTGATGCTGTCAATAGCAGTGGCAATGCATTACTTTAACACAGGTGTCATTTAGTAGAGGATCATGTCTGCCTTTTTTCCCTAAAGAGCCTTTAAAAAAAGCAATCTGTCAGACCTTCCAATTCAGATCATTCCCAAGTCTTGTTCTGCAATACAGTCATAGAGAAAAAATGTAGGGTGTTTTCACTTTAAAGTGTGATGATAAAAGAATACCTGGTAGTGGGAAATTTCAGGGGATGAGAACAGTCCTTCCAACTCCTCTGGAGGTCTGATATTACATACTCCTTAGGCAAGTAAGTTATTAACTTGCTTCATTCATGCCCTTTAGCGGGAAGCAGAAACAAGTGCAAATCCAAGTCCTAACCTTTGCAGATTTCATGCCTAGTTTGACATTTTTTCCATCTCTCGTAAGCAGGTGTTTATCATCTGAGAAGCTCAGATTTAATGGAAGAAGAAAAGTCTGACTCTCAGTCCTCCTGTTTGCAGAATACAGATGTTTGCAGTTGCATGATTTCAGAGAGCAGGATGTTTGCTTTCTGCCAGTGCTACGAGGCAGCAGAAATTCCTTCATAACCCAGTGAGGATGGGGGGCTCAGCAAACTCCGTGGAAGCACCTTTTATACAGACCACACAAAGGGAGCTGCTTGTGTTTCAGTGACACACTCTAGAAAGGTCCTGTCTGAACATCCCAGATGGTGGCAGTGCTCTCTCTTTCTCCCTGACACTTGGACTCTTTAAGAGTTTGGTCTTGTCACCTCGAGTGAGACTGGGTACTTTTACTGATAACTCTTTTCAGTCTGTTTGCAGCTAATGGGCAGAGTTGGTGTCATGACCAAGTGCCTCACTCTGCTGCACAATATCTCTGCACACAAGCACTTTTCTTTGCAAAGGCACTCACCCACTCCAGAAGCCATTTCTAGACTAGGAGCTAATGGAGTTACAGGTGCCACCCAGAGAATGCTCTGCTCTTCTTATTACTTACCAGCAGCACGTGTTACTGCGGTCTCAGGGCTCTGTTGCCCATTCAGTGCACTCGTCCTTAGTGCTTCCTCTGCTTGGGAAAGAAAAAGCATTAGGAAGAAACTTTATGCTGCCATTTATTCCTATTTTACTTTTTTTTTAACCTTAAATCTCTATCCAGTCCTGCTTATAATGACAGCCTTATTCCCCAGCAAGGCAATCCTCACACCCTCAGGGATGTACTTCCTTCCCCAATTCTCAGTAATGAAACTCTGCACTTTCTCAGCACTATTAACCACCGAGCATTTCTGAGCTGGTTCACCACTGAAGTGAACAGACAGACAGCCTCTGATTCTGATGGGCTCAAATTAGGCTACAGCTTCAGTCCCAAGGCGTGTAGCTCCATCTGCAGTGGATCCAGGCTCCTCGCCTGATTTGCAGAGGGCAAAAGCATTAGAACAGCTTCTTGCAAGAGGACTTGAAGATTGAAGCATGAAATCAATATTATGGACTGATACAGGTTTTACACAACAATGTTTTAATTGCCCTTTATCCCTTTTCCCTACCCAAGCTGGGAAAGAAGAACTGAAGTTTACTTTCCCATGGGAAACAAACATAGACAAGGACTCCTACCTCTCTAGCTCAGATGGATGAATCAGTGCCAAGAGGTGGCATTTACACAGAGTTTTCCAGCTTTATGACTGAAAAGCGTAAAATCTGAGCCTGCCAAAATTTGCTAGAGTGGTGGGGAAGACTCATCCTGTCCAGAAAAACAAATAGAGCCCTGAGAACATCAGGATGTGCCAGACTAAGTACATCCACAACAGGCAAAATTAGTGGGCGGTGCACAATTTAATTCATCTCCTTACCCACGTGCACCAGGATGCTGCCTTTAATCAAATTAGCATAAGCTATCTCTTTGACATTCTCATTCAATATTATAGACCTGAGGTTTTATCTCAGTAGGTGTATAAAATATGAATGCATCTCAGAGTAATTTTTTCATGTTTCTTGGTACACTTACTGTTTCTATTGTCTTAATGATCTAGATTGTCTTTGCCAGTTGGGGGGTGTGTGTGTGTGTGTGTGTGTGTGTTACAGACCAAGCCAATGTTTGTTTCTCAAAAGGGGAGAGCAAATCACTACAGTGGCTTCTTTATGGCCCCTCGTGGGGGCTCCCCTGTGAGATGGAGGAGCCTTGTGGCTGTGTGGCTGTCATCTTCCCAAAAGTCATCCTGCACCTGGGGGAGAGCTGATAATTGAGAGCAATTTGTGGTGGGCTTGAACCTGCTCCTGCCCCATTCACTAGGGCAGAGCTCACATAGGTCCCTTGACTGCTCTGCAGCAAACGAGGAGGGCTCTTCTCCCCGGGCTGTTCCCTCTCTTTTAAAAGCTCTTTCACAGTGTCAAGTGCCATACAAAATGTCATAGATAGCTGAGAGCCTTCAATATGCAATGTACAGAGCAGGTAAAGGTCACACTGCCTTCTTCATACAAGGAACTCCCCTCCTTTCTGTTTGGGTAGGATTTGTTTCAGGCCTCTTGTATGTGAAGTCTCCAGACCATACTGACCCATCTGGCCAGGACCTCACCTCCAACTTCCTGCCCACCACCACCTATAGGTCTCCTTCCTTGTTGGTTTTCTGATGCCCAGGTGGCTGAGTGACAAACCCCAACCTAACCTGTCTCCTTCCTTAGTACCAGCAGTTTTGTTTCATTCTATCTGCTCTCTCCCTGTGCACTGGAGGTTTGCTGGGAGATGGTGAACCCAAGGAAGGCAAGGAACCAAACTCTGGTTCTGCAACACGTGGTTTATGTGCTTCCACGCAGCCTTTGCATTCACATGTTCCTGAATTAATCACTTTAAATTAATGCTTGCTGTTTTTCTCATGTCAATAAATGCACCAAATGCAAAACAGTATCACCCTTATAGTGACTATTTCTAGCTCTACAGTAGGTTAAAACTAAATTCGCTGATGTTTTAAGACTGGCAAAATCATGCATCTGCAGTACAATTCTGAATACAAGGCAGACTGATATTAGATGTGGGACAGCTTGTATTAGAAATTCTATCTTTATGAAATGCACTTTTAAACATTTGACCATAGCAGCCTAAAGCTCTCTTATTTTGTTCTTTAAAGGTAATGGGAACCTGCTCTACTGCAAGGTCATTACCAGTTGAGTTGTGACAGCTACTTTTCTGGTGCTGTTGCCCATCTTCTCTTGATTCAGCAGCTGGATCTTTTCTGTATCTTTACAGTTCTTCTAGCCTAGGTTGGGAACGCACCCTCTTCTGCTGTAGGTCTGTGTCCCAGGTATTTCAACCTACCAAGGCTATCTGATCTATGATCAAGTGAGTGATGTCCCTCTGTACTCAGAGAACTGAATAAATGGAGCCAGACTCTTTTCTTCTGGAGAGCCTCCTCAGTACTATTGTTAGTACTTTCCTGCCCTTGCAGAAAAGCCTCCCACTTTTTCAGGAGCTTTACTGTTTTTCCATACACTGTTGTGTATGATCACTATGATAATGTGTTGCAAGATAAATTCATATCTTCAGGTTCAGGAAAAGATGGGTGCCCCAGCTCTTCTTAAGACAGTTCATGCCATGCAGGAGGAAGACTATAGGTGAGGGAGCCTTGCCCTGGAGCCCATCTTCCATCCCAGGGTAGAAGTTGTAGGACCATGTTGATAGGAGTAGTGTTTCTCCTGGTCAAGGCTGTCCCATGAGAACAGCCCACATTTTGACAGTGCCAACATCCCTTGCCAGAGTGTTGGATTCACATAATCTCCTTCTTTCAGCCTGCATCACATTTAGTGAGCCAGACAGGCATTACTCTGTCCTCTTCGAGGCAGTGTGTGCAGCCAGTGATTAAAGGAATGTCTGTGTGATTTTACAGCCAGGCCTGGTAGGATTCAAAATTTATTCTTACTGTGAGCTGACAGTTAAAAGCAACGTTAATTTCTGGTTGTCAGGTTGCACTGCCAGTTACCACTCCTGCTCCCCACCGCTGTTTCAGGACACAGGGTGCCCCCTCTTTAATGCCAGCACCTCCCTGGTGCTCAGCTGGACTCACTCACCAAATCCAGAGTTGGTAAGAAATCGTAACCAGTGCTGCAGGAGCAAGAGGCAGCACACAAAAAATAAAAAAGCTGTCTCTATTGATATATATATATTTCACAATTAAAAATTGAGTCCTACTGAGCCTCCTTGTAGCTATGTTGAGCCTTTAATTTAAAACGGGTTTGCAGCTGTTGGTGGAAAGACCTTGTGAGGAAGGGCAAGGGAGCTATGTATCTCTCCATCAGGCTGCTCACACTGCCACAACTATCAATGCTTTTGGGGAAGCTTTTTGTGGGAGATGTCACGTTTCAGCCTGGCTTCAGAAGGGGCTGGCTATCCCAAAATAGCGATGGTCTTACCTGTTGCTTCCTGCCCGGGAAGGAGCTCATGCTGCTGACTCGCTGCTTGCTGAGGGGCAGACACCTGATGTTTGCATTACGGTGTTATGGAAACAGCCCCCTTTCCTCCTGTGGCAATAATAAAAAGCATCTTTAAACAGTGCTTGTGCGGAGAGGGGCTATTTCTTAAGCACCTGCCTCCTGCCTCCTCTGCTCTGCACCAGCTGCAAAGCAATGCCACCTGACTGGCAAGCAGCGAGGAGCACTTAACTCCAGGAGACATCCCCATCACATCCCCTCTGCCCACTGCCTTCAGTCAGAGAAATGCAAAAGCATCAACATCCAGGGTAATTTGCTTTGCTGAGTGGAAACCCTTGTTCTCTTTCCCCCATGGGAAACCCAGAGCACCTGACAGCTCTGCCCCAGGTAGCAAGTCCTTTTAAACTGCCTTGCCATAATCTAGACAAGAGGTTAGAAGAAACACATGTTACCATGGCTCAGCTAAGGGTAGAAGAGGTGGGATGCAGTTTGCTCCCCAGTCTGTACTGGCATATGGTGCAGCCTGCCCACAGATGCCATGGCAGACCTCAGCATCACCAAGGATGCCCAAATGGCCACTAGCCATGAGTGCTCCTCCAAGTTGCTCAGCCCATGCTTACCGTGGCGTTTCTCATACAGCTGTGTTCAAAAAGCATCCAGCTGCCCGGTGCCATCAGTTTGGATTTGAAACATTTTTTAAATTGGTATGTGGAGAACTTTGTAAATGGTGCAACCACTTTGGAGGTCATAACAGCATTGTTCGATCAAGGTCCTAAGTGGAACACATTGCCCAAAGTGAAGGAGAGGTTGGCACATTGATCCTGAACCTTCCCACTTGAACACAGGTTTATTTGTTCCACCCAATTGTAACCATGAGCCTGAGATGGCTGAGAGAGAAGCCCTCTCTGCTTGTCAAGCCAACAGAGGACATCTATATGATATCTATCACATTCTGTAACTACCTGAAGGGGAGTGTAGAGAGGCGGGGGTTGGTCTCGTCTCCCAAGTCACAGACAACAGGACAAGGGGAAAGTTACGCCAGATTGGATATTAGGAAACATTTCTTCACCAAAGGGTTATCAAGTATTGGAACAGGCTGCCCAGGGAAGTGGTTGAGGCAGCATCCATGGAGGTGTTCAAAAGATGGGTAGACATGGTCCTCAGGAATATGGTTTAGTAATTTTTATTTCCTATTTCTTATTTTTTTTTGTCAGAGTTAGGTTGTTGGTTGGCCTAAATGATCTTTAAGGTCCCTTCCAACCTAGACAATTCTATGATTCTATAACCCCAAAAGGACACTCACAAGTGTGCTTCAGCATTTCTGGGTTGACCTATGTCTTTCCACTGAGTATGGAGAGCAAATACAAGGTATTAGCTCTGTGAGGCAGGATGAACACACAGCTCAACACATCTCAGCTCCCACTCCTGTTGCTCAGGCAGAGCGCAGTCACTGCAGCAGGAATTTGTCAGCAAAATGCTTGACTTTGAGAGTTTTTTATGTTTTGTGCTTATCTGAAAAATTCAAGTTCTTCAAGATGCAATCTGCACAGGGGATTAGGATCAGGTTTCATCAAGTTTATGTCCAAAAATATTTTAATACACTTTTAAAAATCACCGGGCTGCCTTGTTCTGACTAGATCTAAATGGAAAACTCACAGCTTCTACTTCTTTTTTTCTTTAAAAATTAATCCAATCTTTTTAGTTTAATTAGAGTTGCCAGCATTTGATGGATATCACTTTTTTGGCTCAATAATTTTTCCAGGCTTTTGGTTAGTAAAACTTTTCATGGTCTTATCACAGCCTTATCATCTCACCCCAGAACAGAATAATGCTAGAAAATATTTTCAAAGAAAAAAAAAAGATTTCTTCTTTGGCCCTTGTTTTGGCCAACTCTCAAGTCACAGTGATTACTGCAGTGTTGAACTCCCACAGGCACTCAAGGTCCTAAAGGGAGAAAGGGAATGTTAATTCCATAGTTGGCTTTACTTAATTAAATAAAAAGAATATATGGGTGAATAAAATAGAATTCTTCACCAAGCTGCACTCAGAAACATGCAATCTGATTATCCTCATTTTAGCAAACTGACTGTCAGGCTTTGCAACGCAGCAGGAAGAGAGGCTTTTAACAAGTCAGGTATCTATAGTGCAGATGTCAATAATTTGGAGTATTTAATCACAACGTACTTCTATTTGTCCACAGCTCACTCAAATGAGTTGCCTTTGTCAAGTGTCCTGGATGCCTATGGAGCTGCTCTGGGTCTATCCTCATTCTTGTAGAAAAAAAGAAATAATGGACCCAACCTCTCATCAAGTCATACTGATGCCTCCAAGGCCAGATCCTGTCTATGCGCTAAGGCTCAGCTCTGTGTGGCCTTAAAGAAGCTGCAGGTGCCGATGGGGAAGATTTGCTTTTTCTGACTAATGGCATGGCATATATTTTCCTTGCAAAATGCCTCTCAGATTTGAAATTTCACAATCTTATGAAAAAGCATTTCCTGAGTGCCCAGAGAAGGTGCACAAGCTAATCCCATAGCACTGAGATGATAAAAGCACACCCTGAAGGAATGAATAATTGAAGCCAGGCCCTAAATATTAATAGCTTACACGGGGAAGAGGACACTTTTCTCAACTTTGCACTTACTGAGATGCCTGTTTGGATTTGAGCAGAGATATCCTCACAACCGCTCCAAGCTCCTCAAATCCCCTCCTAGAAGACAGTGGCGCTCCAAACTAATGCTGCCTTCATCTGAAATTCCCCAGATCATTTTCTATTCAAACCTCAAGAGGAACATGGTGGTTGTTGTGTTTATCGAAAGTTGTGCTTCAAATGCAAATGGAAAGGATGGCCGTTCGTCAGGTCCCCCACCACCGCAGAGGGGAGAGCAGCATCTGAGTGGGAGGGAGGATGCACAGAGCGACAGGGCACAGCCAGTGGGTACTACAGGGCTACAAAGATGATGAGGGGCCTGTAGCATCCGCCTTATGAGGAGAGGCTGACGGACTTGGGTGTTTGAAGTCTAGAAAAGAGAAGGGCCGGGGGGGATCTAATCAATACTTACATACAAATACTTAAAGGGTGGGTGTCAAGAAAGTGGTGCCTTTTTTCAGTGGTGCCCAATTACAGGACAAGAGGAAATGGGTACAAACTGGAATATAAGAAGTTCCACCTAAACATGAGGAGGAACTTCTTTGCTTTGAGGGTGACAGAGCCCTGGAATAGGCTGCCCAGGGAGGTGGTGGAGTCTCCTTCTCTGGAGACATTCAAAACCTGCCTGGACAAGTTTCTGTGCAACCTGGGTGCACCTACGTGGACCTGCTTTGGCAGGGGGATTGGACTAGATGATCTCCAGAGGTCCCTTCCAACCCCATGTAATTCTGTGATTCTGTGACTTGCTCCAGCTCCAGAGATACCCAGCCAGGGAGGGTTGCTTGTCATGATACTGAAGTGATGTGGTGGGATATTGAAAGCTCATGGTAGACCCTCTCCTGTTGGTTAATGGTTCATTTTGGGAGATGTTTACAACATGCTGGACCCAGACTGGTTTTTAAGCAGGATCAGTCCAGTGCAGCGCTGTGGCTGGCAGTCACAGGGACCAGGCTCTGTGTTCGCCTGGTTGCTGACCCACACAAACTTCCCCAGAGACTGCTGAGAAAGGGCTCAAAGCTGAGCATCCACAGGGGAGGACATCCACCTTCAGGTGAAAGGCTCCCATAACACCAGTAGCCAGAACAAGCCACTGGCAGATACATGAAAAATGGATGAAGGACGAGATTGGATTTTTTTTCTTCAAATGACATCTGAGTATAGAAATTGCTCTGCAGACAGTGCATCCTGGGAGTGGGGCAGCACCACATGCCAGGAGACTGTGTTCCCAGGAGAGCTGGTGATGGGCAGCCCTGAGTAATCAAACTCCCCTGCAGCCTTTGCCAGCCCTCAGGCCAGTAAAATATAATACATTTAATATTTTTTTTTTAAAAAAGGGTTTCTCTCTGTCTGTTGATATTATTTAGACTGCTCCCTGCTGGGTCTGTGTGCTCCTTGTGAGTTTGTGGTCAAGATCACTGTCAGTGTTACGTGCACTAACATTCACCCTTGGATCGAGCCTGGGGCTGAATGGGGAGGGTTGGAGTCCTCTCTTCATCCGGCTGAAGGTTTGTTAGAGGAGTTCAGACCTCTGTCTTTTCATTTTTCTGACCCCAGTTTCTAACCCCTGTTGTTGCCCCTCCTGCCCTCTGCCTGCAGCCTTTGCCTGAGCAGCCAACAAAAGAGAGATGCTCGCACATACTGACTTGTCCACCAGCAGGGTTTTTCAACATGAATCTCCCTCAGATCCTTCCATCAGCATCCCCCTCTGGCCAAGCCCACCACAAAGGTCTGTGTCTGGAAAGCTCTTTGTTTCCCATCTAAAGTGGGAAATGTGCCCTTTCCCACCTCCTGGCCACGCTCCTGAGCCGTTTCCCTCTGCAGCCTTGTCCCCTCTCCAAGAGACACCATGGAGGTGTGCTGTTTGGAAAAGAGGAGGCTGATGGCTCCTGTTGTCCTTAAGCTCCTACTCCATCTGACAGTGAGGTTTCACCTACCTTTTCTGCTCAGTCTTTTCTTTTTAGTGTATTGTGTCTGAGCTAGGCTTGTCCAAATTCAAGACACATTACATGTCATCAAGAGGATAACGTGATATAGCACCTCTGGGGTTACATTTCTTCCTATTCTTCCAAGAAGCCATCTCTCATGGAATATGATGGTTGAAGCCCATCTAGTTTTGCTAATGAGTTCTCTCACAAGTTCTTGCTGGAGGAAGAAGGATAAGTGACAGCAATTGGACAAGGTCAGCTTGCTTGGGCTGGTCAGAAAAAGGAGATACAACTGTTCCTCAGCAGCATATTCAGGAGGGTAAACCAGCAGGGAGAAAGAGCAATTTGAACAAATGGTTCTAAAATGGCCTCAAGTACCTTCTGGCTGTCAATCAGAAGGTATATCAGAGCAGCAACACTCTCTGACCACCTCACCTGATGGAGATGCTTATGATGGAGGCGGACAAGCTCCTGATGAAGAATTTAAGATCCTGCCCGTGTCACTCAGCTCGGTGGCATTTACTCAAGAACCACTCATTCGCTGGAGACTTTCAAGTCAAAAATACTTGAGTCTTGTCATGTCACCTGTGTGACATGGTGACGGGACAACCAGCAAACCAGCATGGACAACTTGTCACACCCCTTCAAATGCCTACTGTGAGCCCACATTGGCTGTCTAGGCTGTATGTGCCAAACCAACGCACCCAACCAACAGCGTGGAGCCACCCTGACACCCCTCTCCTCTTCCTGCAGCAGCACAGAAATCGTTAAGAAACAGGAGGTGTTTTATGGGATCAGGCATCATTATGATCCCGTTTCTTTCCTGTGCTCATCTCCATCAGACAGACATCACTCCGCTGCCTTGCGGAAACAAACATGTCCATGGGCATCTGCCACATCCCAAATTTAGAACAGTTTTTAACAAGCTGGAAGTGCAAAATAAACAGCACTTGATCTGCAACCTCCCTATTCTTGACAGCATCCCCAGAGGTGGTGGAAAGCTGAAGAGATAGCTCCATGCTTTAATTGGTACATTGAAATTCTTCCAGGCTGCTACACAACTGTTAATAGGCAACTTAATTAAGCACTAACCCAGTTCATCAGTTCATATTTCTACCCTCCAGAGGCTCTTGTTTCTTTTTTTTTTCCCTTATTACATCCAAAGCTATGGGGACTTTTGTCCTAATTATATAAAATAAACTGAGGGCAGTGACACCAGGCAACTTATTTAACTCCTGATCTCCAGACACTTCCGCCAGACACTCAGGCCTGCAGTTTCTTCCTCAAAAAGGAGACAGAGGACTCCAGGAATGAGGTGTGAATTGCTATAAGTCAACAAAAATAAATGGCAAGAATCCTTAGCAGCAGCAGCCAACTCACCCCCACTGAGTGCTAAGAGGAGATGGTGTGGGACAACAACAGCTCCTCTCTGGGCATCAGGTGCCAACAAGCAGGTGGTTTTTAGGCAGCTGCCTGAATGACTGAGAAGCTTCATTCAGCCTCTCCTCAGCATCTTCCAAAATGTAGGTGTCCTCCATACTGTCCCCAGCCACACACCACCCAGAGGAGACCCCTCAGAGAACCACGACAGAGAAGTAGCAGTGGAAAGAAGATGACATCTCCTGATCCCCAGGAGAGCTTTAATATTTGGCTGCTCCAACCACCTGGCTTTCACAGTCACAATCTGATGAAGGGACCACAGGAATAATCATCTGTGCCCCATAACACACCCCAGCCCCTCATTGTTACTGGGCAGTTAATTTCCTGTGTGCAGCCTAAACGTCAGGCTGGTTTGATGATTTGCTGAGGAGGCCCTCAGCAACGATGCCCTCAGAAGTTTTCTTTTTCTTTACAAGGCTGGGCCGTAAATCAAAAACTTGCTCCGATAGCTGTCGTGAAAAGTGATGGGTTTAATAGTCACACGAACAATAGTGGGGTTTCCATTACAGGTGAGTTATGAGCCATTTAAGTTAAAAAACAACTGAATTTTACTGCTGCCAGGCACACTTAAGGTAGTACCCTCAGACTGAGAAAGGAGGGGTGGCTGTGAAGAAACCAAGCAGCCACGAGCCTTATGGAGAGAAGGAGCATTTGTTGCTGGTGATGAATGAATATGAATCCCTCTGTTCAAGGAGAAATGCTCTATTTGCCTCAAAAGCCTTGTACACCAAGAGGGACGTTGCCACTACACTCGTCACGACTTGTGATTGAAAGGTAAAGCCGGTGTGGGTTTTCCTCACTGAAAAATAGGGTCTGTCTCTTGCTGTAACATTTTAATTCTAAGGGAAATAAAGAATTTCATAGCCCCCAAACACAGTAATAGCATAGCTAGAGATTTCTAGCAGGAATGTTGACAAACAGGGGACAGTGGGGAGTGACCTAGTGACATGAATCAGGGTGAACAGAGGGTGGGCATCATGGGACCTTGATTATGGTTTGCATTTGCTGAACTCCTGTCCCATGGATAGAAACAGCATCAGGTGGTGGTGCTGGTGGTGAGGTCCAACTACCTGCTGACCTCCTGGGCTGGATGAAGAGACAGGATCAGATGGGCTTAGCCCAGCAAGCACTCCGTAAGAGAGGCGGTATAAGGGGCAGAAATGTGCTTCACAGCATCATCTATAACTGTAAGACACCCGCTGGGCTAAAAACACTGCAAAACTGAGTGGCTCAAAAATAGAACATTAAGGATATCGTTATTGAAAACGCCCTTTCCTTCCCACAATAATGATGAAAAAAAGCCCCTATGGAAAGAAAATATTTTTTTAAAAAATCATAATTTTCACTTGAGCAGCATAACTTTATGGTTATTTCCATGAGTGGGACTGATACAAAAATAAACCCCAAACCTGAAAGGAACTTGTTTCCCCTTCATTCATTTCCTTATTCCTCTCTTCCTTAATTTTTTCATTCCACCAGAGAAAGAAAAAACCACCCAGGGAAAGCAGGCACTGGCAGAATAAATCAAAACCTGGAAGAAGAAGGAAAAACAAAGAAGATAAGTTTAATTTCTATTGGAAACCTGAAGCTCAGGCAGGAAAGGGCATAAAATGTCGTTGTGTTTTAGCAAACAGGGAGAGCGACAAAAGCCCTACAGTTAGGAATGCCTGTCAGCCAGACCCCCCTTCTCCCAGGAGACACCCTATCTCCCTCTGCTGAGGTGCCAACATCTGAGAAAGGTGCAAATACTACCAGACTGTCACCAGACTGTCAAGTCACCGGACTGTCAAGTGCAGTGGCAGACCCCCCCACAAAAAAAGCCCACAAGGTCAAAGTGACATGGAGGGATGAGCTGGGGAGTGAAAGGCAGGAGGCATCTGCTAGGCTTCCTGGGCTGGTACCTAGCGAAGATAAGGATTGCCCCACCACTGTCCTTGTGCATTGCAGGGGACTTTGAGACAGGAATGGCTCCAGGTTGGCATTTGACAGTAAGAAGGGAGCCGAGTTGGGGAAAAGATCTAATAAGGCCACTCAAACTCAGCAAATTGCTTTCAGTGTTGTGTCCCCCCTCCCCATGGAGATGCCCAAGCCAAACACAGTGCCCAAGGGGACAAAAACTTGCTTGGCTGTCGCATTTCACCAGTTGGTAGAAATCATCCTCTTATGCCTTCCCATGGGAAACATTTGCCCTTGAAGTTTGAGGAGAGACCTACCCAGGCTGGGTCTTCACCAGGATATCTGGGATGCTGTTCTTGGGAACATCTGTGGTCATCTGTGCAGCCCCCTATGGGTCTTCATGGACCAGCAGTCATCTGCTAGAACTTCACCCCATCACCACCATCTCCCTGGAGAGCAGCTGCCTCCCAGTCCCACAGGTCTCCCAACCAGCCCGGCTGACAACTCCCTGATCGTTCAGCCTCACCACACGCACATCTATTTTTGCTGGGAAAGTCCCAGTTTGTCCCAGCACAACCCGTACAGAGATTCTCCTGCTTGTCCTTTGATCCACAGCCAGCACTTCCAGAGGCACCAGGCACCTTTGAAGAACTGTCTGCCCTGATCTGGCTGATAGCCCTCGCTCCTGAGATGTGGCGACACTGCTCGACGTGTGAGCGGGGTTTCCCCACAGCCACAGCCGAGATGAAAGCCAATACTCCCAGGCAGCGCTGGAACCACTTGGCTATTTAATTACAGACAGAAGCCATGTGTGAAAATGATGTTTTAAAGCACTTCCTGCACTTCCGCTTTCTCACCTTCTCGATAATTTTGCTCCTCTTCACTGTCCTTCTCTGTTTGGCTCCGTGATACTGCTTTCAATTACAGGAACTCTTGAGGGAAATACTGATTTCATGCCGTTTAACAGAGATCCATATTTCCCTCTCAGAATTTCTTGAGGGGTAGGGCGAAGAAAATACAATATGGAATACAAACACTTCCATTTGCACTGAGCATTTCTTTAAAATATCAAGAATTTGAGCTGCTGTTACCTGACTGCTCTTTTTAGATCCAATATTAAACTTGAGTCTGATGAAAACACTTTTGGTGTAAACGTTACGAATGAACGCTTCTTTTAGAAAACATATTCTCACCCTATGGTTTAACACTATGGACAATGCTTAGATGGACCTGCCCACAGTGATTCTCAGAAGACTGAGATTTGGAGAGCAGAGAACTCCCTTTCTGGGCTGGGAAGTTCTCCTACCTGGGTCTAACCTGCAGCAGCTCTCTTAGCCACTAGATGTCTTTGTGCACTGCCTAGCATCCAGAGCACGGTTCTTGGTGGCCAAGGCCAGGATGATTTTGAACCAATTTTGTATGGAGGCCTTCTTTTGTCCATTGTATGCAATTTTTTTTAAGCTTAATAATTCCCTTGTGTCCAGGAAGAGCTGTAATTCTCTGATACTGCCCACGCATCCTGCACTCCCAAGGGTTATACAAGTCCTCAGCAAATCGTAACAAGTACTGGCCCGGGTGCTTTCCGTGTATGAACCTCTGCCAAGTGTCACCACATCCCTTCCACGATCTGTCACAAAGCACAGGGCTTTGTCAGAGGCTCCTGTCAGCCCCCTCCACGACATCTGCCCAGCGCCTAGCACAGGGCAGCCCTTATACATATTCCTTCACTGTCCAAACTGGGTGCCACACATAAAGGTGGAATTGTCTGGTTCTTGTCTGTCTTGAAGTCGTGAAACCCAACATATCACTGACTGCAAGAAGAGGCAGACCAAGCCAACAGCGGGTTGGAAACTTTTATTCAGTAATCAGTCCTGCTGTGTGAGTAGTATCATAGCAACTGGATCCCAAGAATGCAAAAATACTGAGTTTTCACAGTGAAAAATCAGACAGTATAAAATATTCCAGTATTGTCTCTTAGAACAATTATTTCATAAGACCCCTATTTCAAAGGCATCATGCTTATTTATGCTGTTTGCTTTCTATTCTCAACCCCTCCCCTCCCCCAAAAAAACTGTTCAGGCAGTAACGCTCCTTACCCCACATAACCCACACTTGCTGGGGGAGAGAAACACTACATTAAATCCCCTCCTGATTGCCAAAGGTTTACTGAAGAATGTTCTCCCAGAGGTGCCAAGGGCCAAGAAGACATAGATTATTGTGATACCAAGTGGTCCTGATGTTCCACACACCGAAGACACTGTGGTGCTACTAAACTCTGACAAGAGGTTCTGTCTCCCGGATGAGCCACTGAAGAGCTTCATGCCGGCCTTGCCTCTCCAGTTCTGCTCCAATTACTTCCCTGCACTTCCGATGGTAGTCATTCACCCAGTTACACTAGAGAAAGGGAGGAGTATCACGTTCAGCATAAGCACAGAAGAGGTTTTTTTACAAGTTGTGTACAGCCAAAGAGATATTTGTAGGCCCTTCTGCTCTTTGGGATTGAGCTGTTAGGCTGGAATAGAATCCTGTCCCAAAGAGACAAATCTCTATTATATGGAAGTGACTTCTAAATTTGATGAGGGTAGGAACTGAGGCAACTTGCCCTGGGTTTTCAAAGGAGCCAAGGTTCAGTTCAGCTGAAAATATTCAAAGTCTCTGCAAATCACTGTCTCCAGTAATTAGGATGAAAAACACCATGGTGAAGGTAGCGGGAGATATAAACAGAAAGTTCAGAGTATTAAGCTATGCAGGAAATAAATGCAGCTGAGCAGGTATCACTGATGTCTGCTTAGAGTCTGTACGTACTGCAGAATGTGATGTGGCTGAATGGGACTGGTCACAAACTGATATGGAAATCAACACGGGACAGTAATTAATATAAGTCTCAGAGGAGGCAGCATGATAGTCTGACAGAAGCAAATTAAGGCAGGAGTAGAAAAACAGAAGAGATGACAGTGGTAAATATCAGATCAAGAGAACTACCAAAACAACATCATCACAGGATTCCTTGCTGCCTTCATCATAGACTAATTTAGATTGGAAGGACCTTTGGAGAGTTCATCTCAACCACCCTCCCACTCACAGCTGGATCAAGTTTAAAATTGTCAGGTTGCTCAGGATTGCTCTCTGGATCTATCAAGTGGAACATAGGCTAGTGGTTCTTGTAAACACAACAGAACAGAACAAGCTGGTTCTAGTGTGAAGAAGGCAATGCAAACCCACTGTTTCACTTACCTCTTTTTGTGTCAGCAAATTAACATCAATCATTTTCATCTGGATTGGAACCAGGGTTAAGGGTTCAAAAGTCAGGCTCCCTCTGTTTTTGAAATTGTACTGCAACAGAAAGACAAAGGGGGTTGTAAAATTTTAGAAACAGCTCTGGCCAGATCACACTCCTTGGCTCATGTCATCAGTACAGAACTGATATAACATTCAGATGAGAGGGGTAGCAACTTACAGTAACATTTTTCTTATAGCTCAAGCAAAGAATCCCAATATAAAGCTTAGTTATTTCTTTCAATGGTCACTTTTTGAAGGCCTTGGGTCACAATTGTACAGGACCCAACTTGACAACTATTCGGTCATTTTCAGTTTGGCATTTGTAAAAGCAGAACACAACCAGACTGGCAGTTATGAAGTTAAAATCTGTCAGAAATTTTGTTTCTGCTGCCACTGAGGACTTTCTGGTAGAGAAAAAAATCCTGACTTGAGAGTATCAACCAACTCTATAGCAATGACTCTAAAGGGCTGAACAAAGATGCTTCTGGACTTTTACATCCAGACAGAAAACATTTTAAAACAATTCTCACATACAGATTTCAACCCATGGAAACTGCAGAAGCAGAACTGTCTTTTGTGTCCCCATTAGCAAGGGAGACTTAGAATCAGTCTTTATTAAATCAGTGGTTTGGAGACCAGAAGTCTTGAGTAGGATTCAACTGTCTGCAGCATGTTCCCATCTCAAGTTCCAGTACTTCAAGTTTTACAACCAGTGAGTCATATGGAAAGGTGCCTCTTGAGCAGGTCATTCACCTTGGTTTCGGCAGGAATCACGAGGACAACATTTTCTATTCGGATCCCAAAGGATCCATCTTCGTAATACCCAGGCTCTGCAGAAACAGACAGTAATTAACTAAGCCACAATATAGCTGCAGTGAGCAAATACTTATTCCCTATGGCCAAACTTCCACGGCTTTAGTCCACTGAAGTCACTAAGCAATCTTGACATCAGGCATCCACAGAGGCAAACAGATTTCTAACTCTACTTAATCTGCACAGAAACTCTGAGCAAGGTGACATCAAAAGTTCTTAAAGGGAGAAGAAACAAGACAGACAGCCCTCGAGCTCAGAGAGTCTCCTTCCAAGTCAGTAGAGAACACAGAGCACATGTGTTTCAAATACCAGAAATTCTGGAAATATTCATGTCTTTATGGGGGAGGTTTTGGGGAAGGTATCCCCTTCCCCAAAACACTTCGTTTAGAAAGTGCTCCCCTGACTCCCTCAGAGGACTTTGCAGCCCTGAAGCAATGCAAGTCTCTCAGCGAACCCCAGCGGGCTGTTAATTTACTACTGGAAGAATAAGGCATGTAAAGATTTAACAGATGCCTCAAGTAGCCCATAGCAAAAACAGGATTAGCTCCTGAAAGCCTGTTGTCCACGTTGTACTGCAGAATGGGAGGCAGCATGCCAGAGCCAGGCTGGTCAGCAGCGCAGCTCTGCTGAGGTTTGCCCTGTAGGGTGCAGGAAGCACTGTCAGCACTCGACTGCAAAGGTGCTTGATGGAAGATGAAAGCTAAAATCAGAAGGTTTTTATCTAGAGAGCTTAAATAATAATTAAAATAACAAACTGAGGAGGCAGGACCAGGGCTTATAATCCCACCTTTCCTATACACTATTGTCAGATTTATTCCATCTGCATCTTAAAGAGCTTGGTCCCACCCCTAGCAACCAGAGAGAAACACCAATGCTAAATACCATCAGAGACAATCATGCCAGCCTCCAAGGGCTCGTCTGCAAAGGTTTTGTAGCTAATGCCACAAGGACCCTCATGTACATTTAAGAAAGAGCCAACTCCATGTCCTGTCCCGTGCAGGTAATCCAAACCACAGTCCCACAAGGCGGAGCGGGCAAAGGAATCTAGAAGGTGACCTGCAGGCCAAGAGAGAGAGAGAAAATTTGATCAATTCAAGCTCCTCAGAGATGCTGATAACCACGCTGAAGGCTCAAACCTGGAAAACATGCAAAGAAAATCCAAACAAATAAACAAAAAAACCTCTCAAAAAATCCCCACCGACAACCAAAGAAAGCAAGTCATTGGACTGGTTAGAAGTTACAGACCAGATTTAGCACATCCAACATTCAAGCCCTTTCTCAAGTAAAGAGCCCCCCTCTCTCTCCTGCTCTTCAGAAGATGGTCTGTAACAGAACTATTGCACTGCTGCTTGCTTCACTGAGGTTTTCAGGAAAGAATCTAGTGGTTATATCTCCCAGAGAGAATTCAGTGCCTTTCTTAAAGGTAGCTGCACTAAGTGACCTCAAAGTAGAAGTATTTGGTGATCTCATCAGCCAGATGTCTTCCCTGGATGGTCAGTCATTTCAGATTGTTTCAATCAGAATGTAGATAAATTTTTGTTGCCTGCATGTGCCCGTATGTCCAAGTTTAAAAACCCTCTAATATCAGTCAGGGCTTCTCATAGCACTACACAGACGCTTTTTCCTCACCTACCCAAGAATGCAAACTGGAGAAAACTCTAAAAAGAGGCATCTTTGTTTAAGGTGTCTAATCAGGGAGAAAATAGCTCTGCAACAAATTAAGCAGGGGTGAATGTATGGCACAGTTTCTCCTGCACAAAATCAAACCAGTTCCTTTGTATGTCATTTTCTCATGCTGCTCACTGATAAAAGAGATTCCACATTAACTAGTCAAGAATTAGCCAGTCTTTTTGAAGCTGTAAAGTGACCTCTCACTTTGACAGGGCCATGAGTAAAGCATAAAGACAACCTCCAAGCACAGAAAGTTCACAGATATGTTAGAGGGCCATTGGCTGACAAAAACCACTATTGTCCTAGAACCAGAGCACTTTGAACACTCTTCAGACTTTCCTCCTCAGAATTTTCAGCACTAGCTGATGCTGAGAAAGAAGGCATTGGTAATCCAAAATCCAAAATGTCGTGATGGAAAGAGACACAGAAAGTTACATCAACATCAACAACACATCTGGACCTGTCAATCACAATGTTGCTCTCAGACCACTTAATGGTTCTTCAGAGGTCTCTGCTGTGGTAAAAACACACCAACTCACCAACCTACCTTTGGTTCCATTTGGGAAGATGGCTGCACTCACAGCTATATGTCCCTTCAAGACATAGGTGAAGCATTCCTGACAAAGAAATATATGCCATAAGTAAACAGGGAGAACTTTGTCTTCCCCAGGAATGGAAGGAAAGACTCCATCTTGTAGCAAATTGTGAAGGATCTGGGGAGACTTGCCCATGCTCTCCTATGGCTGGCAATGTCAAAGCAAACCATGAGCAGAAAGAGTTTAAATTACTCTGAAAATATTTCTATGCTAATTATTCAGAGTGTGTCACAAACTCCGACTACTGGTTTAGCAGCAGGACTCACCTGACTTACATGACTAACTTTGTGGCTGTAGTTTTACTTCCCGAGGATACCCTACAGCATATTTTCATCACTGACTGAACTATAATGATGAAATTAGTTTTAATTAAATAAGCAATCTAAAATAAACAAAATTATATTGCTGAATTTCCAACAGGAACCTTCTCAGATAAGTCTGAGCCTGGCTTTTGACACAAACCACTACACACAAACCACTGTTGCAGCCTTGCATTAGACGCTAAGCTTTGCACTAAATTAAAACCCCCCAACTCACATGTTGGACAAGCCAGTAATGTTTGTCCTCAGCCCTCTGATTTTATTCTTGCATAGAGGAGACATGTCACTTTGCAGATGAGAGGTGTGCAGTTTAAGATAGAAAGGTGTCATTTTCTAAATCAGTTAGTTTATATTTTGGAAGTCTGAGGTCTGACAGCCTCCTTTTCAGTCTTTATCGAAATACTTTCACATATTATTAAATAAGTGATACCCGATGGAGCACTTTGCCTATATAGCAGTAGGGCACATTACAAATCTGTTTAAGTATCTCTAACAATAAGGGTCAGATCACAAATCAAACTGAAATGCCAACTTACCTTTTCATAGGCTGATGGTGTGCCAAAATGCATTGTCCTGGTCACATCTGTGGTACCATCTCTTCCAGAGGCAAACAAAGATGCAAGAAGCGCAGGGATGGGGGAAAAAGAAAGATTAAAGTGAGAATGCACAGAAAACCCTATCACACTGCAGCAAACCAACCAAACTCATGATAGGGTAAAGTCATCTGCTCTATGCTACGCAAGACTGATGTTGTAACAGCTCCTAATCTCAAAAAATCCTGAACACACATGTCCTAGATGCAGCAATACCAATTTACAATTCAAAATGTTATCTTTCATCCATAAGTATTCAAAATGTTATCTTTCATCCATGAGCATCCCAAAGCTCCTCGCAAATTAGAACGTAAACCGCTCATAAAAATGATGCTAATTTGAGGTTTAGCAACTAGTAC
Organism: Scolopax mira; assembly: GCA_004320125.1. NCBI lineage: Eukaryota > Metazoa > Chordata > Aves > Charadriiformes > Scolopacidae > Scolopax > Scolopax mira. Next base: position 117,071 of record BJBW01004927.1, read on the forward strand.
CCACCCACTGACAACAGAACGACAAATTTAGACTATTTGTATGGAAGATGATTCGTTAGCAACTTAAAAATGTATACTTATGCATAAGTCACAACTACCAGCTCAGGAAAGGGAAGTGTAAGGGAGGACAGTGTCCCTTTCATCCTCAGGATGACTTGTGCTAAGATTTCTAGAAGCCATCCAGCATTTGGATAGGGGTCAGGCTGAAACATCAGAAACTTGCTCTTAAGTTCCTTCTACAAATACCATTTTGAGCCTGCTGTCAAAAACACAAGAGGCTCTTGAAATAATGAGTTCCCTTTGAAACACTCTCTCCTGTGCCTACGCTTTTCCCCAGCACACACAGGCCATGGTCACAAAGAACTCAAGGTTTAACTTCTCAGCAGGGACAAGCAGAGCATCCCTGTCACAATGCCACTGATGTCCAGCTTACATTTTATTCAAAGGGCTGCTTTTCATAGTGGCACTAAGGAAATCATTAATTAGGCCACCAGAGAAGAAGAAATAAAAGATCTCCTTGTAAAAATCTTACCACAGGATGCCTGTACGATTCTTTTTCAAAGCTTTACCTGACTGACACAACAAAAAGGCATAGCTCCAAAGACAAAGCTCATCTCAAAGGAGCAGCCAGGTCTGTCCTGCATTTTTCTGAACAAGCCACTTCTCATCTATTTACACTGGTTAAAAATAAGACTTCTTTCATTTTCCATGGAGTCAGAATTCCACAGTAAACAGCTGCAGAGACCAAGGCTGCTGAATGACACTGTCAAAAACACACTGAGTGAGTCAACAGCCTTCCCAAAAAACATACCTAAGTGGCCACTGAGACGAGAAACCCTGCCTTGAGTCTCTGTCTAGAAAGGCAGAGAACAGCACAGGGCAGTGCTGTCCTGCTCCTTTATCACATCTTTTTCTGACCTCAACATCAGTCAAATCCAATCATATCCTGGCAAGGGTAGGTGCCTCACTTGGCTGTGTAGGCAGCTGTGCAGGCAGCGCAAGGCTAAACCAGGGCAATCAGGCCTGTTCCCTGCTCCCTGCAGCTCTAACACCAATGCCCCAGGTGCGTAGAGCTGCAGCAGAAATATGCACCACCAGCTAAAGCCCAGCTACCATCACACTGGTAATGGGACTCTGATGGGAACTGCATTCACCCCCTACCTAGCCTGCTGTCCTGAGCCTAGTTCAGTGCCTCCTGTCATGGATCAGTCACCCATTGACTGATGCACTGACTGATGCTATATTCAGAACCCCACAAACTCCCTCCAGAGGGGATACAACAGGCAGGCTCTCTGAAATTGGCACTGCGCTCAGAACTACACATTGCTACACAGCAACTGTGAGCTGTTGGGCACTGGGAGCAGATGGGCAGGTGGGCACTGGGAGCAGAAAATGTAGCAGTTCACAGCACCATTCACCCCACTCACTTGTACTGTGCTCCAGAGTCCAGGAGGTAGATCTCGTTCACAGACAGCGTTCTGTTGGTCTCAGGAACTGGCCTGTTCAGTTAAATACAAATTTTTTTGTTCCACAGTTTTAAGGTCTATGGCCCGCATCTGCATGCCACAAATCATATTAAGTGCAAGCTCAGATGTGTCGGCTCTCATTTCTTGTGGCAGTGATGGAAATTCCACACTGAGCCAGGGTTCATACTGAGGAGTGCATTTGTCTACAGTAAATAGCACTACAGTACAGAGAATAGTACAGAACAGCAAAACCCTCAACATCTATTCCTGGACATATTTCAAAACAGTCTGCACTTCATACTTGTCCATCCCAGATTTCTACCCAAAAAATAGCCCTTTTCTATGGCCCCTGAGCAGATCACCATCATAATACATACATGCTGTCAGCAGGGAGACATCTTAATTTAGTAAGTGTGGAAGCTCTGGTGAAATAAAATAAGATAGATATCAACAGTGACTACATCTCCCTGGAGTACTCTGTTGTGACTCCACAAAGAATCTAGACAGCTCATTCCAACTATGTTTGATGAAGGGTGAAAGGAAAAGCTCTGGTTCTCTTACTTGTAGTGAATGATGGCTCCATTTGGACCTGTGCTTGATATGGTAGCAAAACTCAATTCAACAAAGTCTTTCTGTTGGCTGAAAGAAAAGATTGTGATCACTACAGCACAAGCAAGAGGAGCACACCAGGCACCTGGGACACCTGGAGTGCTCAATACACAATTTCACATCACTTCATCCTTCCCCTTAGCCTTGAAACCCATCTGGGCAAGCACACTCGGGTAGGAGAATTTCACAGATGTAAGCCCTGTCCTCCCAACCATGTGGAAACCTGCTTTCCATCTCTACCCTTCCCTTACAAGCAGAAAATTCACCAGCAGACCACACAGGGAAGAGATGTCCTGAACAATTTCTTTTTTGTTACTTATTTACTCAAAGGCATTTTAGAGGTCCTGTTGATGTACACATGGGAGTATTTCTCAATACAACAGAAGAGGAAGAAATCTAGCTCTTACAACAACTCCTCTGTAGTAAAAAATCAACTGTCTTGTATTTAAGTGTCCTAACCTGCAGCACTCCTCATTGCTATCTGAAAAGGAAAGTGGATAGGATCCAGTGGGCTGGGACTTGTATCTCCCAAGAGACCCAATTCTTCCCCAACTCTTTCAAGTGTTCAAAGAAATCCTGTAGCAATGGCTTGTCCTCAGGTAAAATATATCTGCGAGTGAGCTGGATTTCTAAAGAATAAAATAAAAACACAGGATAAAAACGCCACCCAGAAAACATTCTCACAGGGGATTTACTTTTTACCTGCGGAACTCCTCTGCTTTGTCTGCAGCAATTATTTCTGTTACTGTTCCCTTTGGAACCTAGTGGACAAAGATGAAGGTTGAATTAGAACACCAACAGAAAGAAAATGCTATATGCTTAAGCATCAGGCCTCGTCTGAGCATTATGAAGCCCAATCTTGAAGTGGCCTCTTTCCAGGTTTTTTGTCCTTGTTCCTCAGTAATGACAAACACAAACCTAGCAATGCTGTTCAGGGCATGTGACAAACAGAAAGCAGTGACAGTCACAGCAGGATTGTGCAGTTAGTGCAGTATTAAATTCACTGAGATATGTTCAGAAGTTAACATTTCACAAGGCAACATCTCTTCAGAGACAGGTTACACTAAGTTTAAACAACTCATGGTATGAGCAGAATTTTTATGCTTTTAAATCAGAATTAGAAGCAATGACAGGAAAAACAAACGATGTTAAATTTTACTTTTGGCATTTGATAAATTAAAAGCTGTGACAAAACTTCTCCAGGACTGGACAACAGGCAAAGGACAGCAAGAGCTCAGTCTCATAACGCCTGAGGTAAAATTCTTGAGGTACTCAGACATGTAAGAAGTCACTTTCTGGAAGTCATCAAGCCATCTCCATAGGTAAAGTCAATGGACTTCGACACATAGAGGCAGAGAAGGAGCACAGCTTATTAAGCTGCTGTGTAACACCTGGCATTCTGCACCTTCACTGTGTATTTCTATACCAGAACAAACACAAGCATTTTTTCTTTATCCCATTTACACTGCACATGGGTAGGACTGCACCCCTCCATTCATAAATGCCAAATCCAACACTGATTATCATGAGAATAATCCCAAAGTATTGCACCAAACTGGATATTATTTCATGACTGTCTACCAAACGAGCACAAGACAGTATTAACACTACATTAAGCCTGTTCAGGTAATTTCTCACCTGCTCTGGCATTGGCCTGTGCAATATGAATGTTTCCAAAAAACATAATTCAGCCTTGGATGGAAACATGATTGAATTTCCCCCAAAAAAACAGATAAAATCCCAACTGCTTCCCCACTTGTAGCTAAAGGACTGTAAAGATCATCAAAAAGTTTACGCTAATGAAGAATTTTACATAGCAATAAAACCTCCAAGTTAAAAAAAAATAATACGCTACCTCTTTCTCAAGCCAGTTAAAGAGCTCACACAGGGCAACCGCATCTTTAATCTATGTTAAAATAGGCACAAGAAAAGAGAATTGATAAGAAAAAAGATTTATCAAGTCTCAATATAAACTGGTTTTGATGCAAAAGATTTCAACCTGCAAGTTTCAAAAATATAAACTAAGAGACGATTTATTTAAGACGTCTTTCCAGGTTCTGCATCCTGAAATTAATACAAGCACTGGAAATGTATCTGGTCTGTTAAATAAACATTAATAAAGGTTTACTGCTGGGAAGTACCTTGCTGTGAAGAATTAACAAGAACTCAGCAAACACCGGCATTACCCCATACATGACTTTCTCATCTCTTTTGCTTCAGCACAAAAGATCTTGCATTTCAGATCGTGGAAAGTAAACACACAACACAGAATCACAGAATCTTAGTAGTTGGAAGGGACCTTTGAGATCATCGACTCCAACCACATTAAAAAACAAAACAAAACCAAGCAAACAAACAAACAAAAACCTTAAAAAAAAACCAAAAACAACAAACCCATAAAACCCCCCCACAAAAAAAGCACCCACCAACTAAACTCCACACCCACACCCCACCACAG